>QEPC01001916.1:1292229-1383725 GCA_003113815.1 Sphenodon punctatus | reverse complement strand
GGGGGGGGACCTTTTTTGTTTTAATTGGGCCAGGATTTCCTTCAGGACTTCCATATGTGGGTCCTGAGGCTGAGGGGTGGGGGGACTTACAGTCTCCGACTGTTGTTCCTGAGAGGTGGAGGGCCGCTTCCTTTTAGCCGCCATGATTTTCGGGCCTTGTTGGTCAGAGAGAAACAACGGCCTGCTACCGCCCGCCTTGTACTGATCAACCACACTGATCTGTGGCGATTGCTGCGCGGGGGTACTCTCCTAGTCCCTCGTGACTTAGGAGACTAGCGCTATAGGCTGGGCTAAGCTCCGCCCCCTTTTTTTCCCCGCGCTGCTCGCGCTCCCGTTTTCCCGCCCGCGCCCTTTTTTGGCGACGGGTGGGGGGAAGGGGAAGAAAAGCCTTGAACCGGCCCTATTTCTTTAAGGGGACCGGTCCTTTCGCCTTGCAGAGGGGATTCTGATGGGGGAGGGGAGTTTCCCCCATAAGCGGCGGCCGGCGGGCGCGGGACTACGTGGGAGAGGGAACGCGGGTTGTTCCCGAGTCCCCTCCTGGGACCGGGTATCCCGTCCCCCTTTTCATCTCACCGCGGTGACCTGCGGGGAATCGATTTCTCCCGGCCCTTGTCCCGGAGCATAACCCTGGGCTCACTGCTCTCAGGGGTTGCTCTTTCCCCTCCTAGGCAGCGGGAAGGGCCCTTCCTTCGCCCTGTAGCTAGCCCCAGACTGGGTGCTACGCCCGCTCTTCGGGATTATCCTACCGTTAGGTGAAGGATGTCTCCCGGTATTGCTCGCAGCCCCCTCCCCGAGGGGAACAGGGGGGGTGAACAGTGGGAGGAATCCTCCTCCCCTGGCACCTGGAGCTCCTTAACCGCTGCCTGAAGAATGGATCCTCCTGGAGGCAGCCAGCCTGCATCCTATCTGCGTGAAGGCAGACAATCAACTGGGGTTGGAAGGGATAACCCCCGCACTGGAGACACAAAAGTTGGATGTCTGCCTCCTATTGGTAGTGACGGGGATATACCCCTACTGTGCTGACTGGCCGTCCAGGAGGAGCCACAGGGAGAATGTACATTACTGTTCCTGTCTTACACCATTTACTGTTCCTGTGCCACTCATACTCTACTCTACAAATCTAAAACAGCATTGAGAAACCACATTACAGGCAGGGACCTGTGTTCACTGCGTTTTCCCCATTGGTGGCAATGCGAAAAATGCAGCGAACACGAGTTCTTTGTTACAGGACAGGCGTTAATAAAAAAAAAAGCCACAACATTTTCTTTACAAGGAAAACAGACCTTTAAAATCATTAGTTGACAACTACTGACTAACAGAAAGCCAACAATGGGAATACCTTAGTTTGCCTGTCGCTGGCAGACAGAGCCAATTCAGTGACACGAGGCAAGAATAAATCCAGGTAGATGACAGGCTTCATGTCTGCAAAGGGTACTGCAAAATTCAGACGCTTCTCCGTGTCCCAAGACACAAATTTTTTCATCATTTCCTCTGCAGAAGCAACTGTTATATTGGGTAAAGAGAGAGAAATTCATTAACAAAAGTTATGCAAAGCAACTCACCAGACTATCAAAAACAGCTATTGCTGCATGAAGTAATGAGGTTTTCAACTAATCGGTTTGACTGGTCAGTCATACTTGTGGAGCAAGAGGTGTGTAACATGGTACCTAACAAGTTACAGGTTCCTGTTTGAATAATGACTGTCTCACTGGTAAAGTAAAATAGATGTTTCACTGTCACTTAAGTACATAAGACAGCAGTTCCTACATCTTCCTATATGACCCCATTTTGAAGCAAATATAATCCCATGACTCCAGACTGCAACAAGACATGCAAAGTATATCCAATGTCAAAGAGGACTGTGATTCTCTCCGGCAGATGGTATGATCCCACTTGGATCCTGACACACAGTTTGGGAACCACTGACATAAGAGCAACTGCTGCCAATGTTTCACAAGACTATGCTCTCCAATTCCAGCAGAATAGGTTGGCATAGGTTTCAAAACCTATTTTAAGAAGGTCAATAGAATTGTTTTTTGGTTCACTACCAATACATTAACAGCTAAATCTGCAACTATGCAGAGGCCCCAAAACTTCAAGAGGAATCAGCATCTGTTGAGAATCACACAGATCTAGATCAGGTCCTACAATTTCTCCAATTAAACCCAATAGGAAAAAAAACCCATTTGTTTTTTCTTCCTCCTCCCATGTATTTATATTTAAGTTTGTCATCACTTTGCTTCCATAGGTAGTTGCTTTCCTCTGGGGCTAGTGGTCATGTTTCCTATGGAAACTGGTGGAGAGAAAACTATTTAAAAGTACAGAAAAATGTAACTGGAAAACGACATCATTTAGGGTAGAGTATAAATATAAAACGGGAAGGGGGGGGGAGAAATCTGGGGTAGTAACTAAAATCTACCTTTTTTATTGTATGTGACCAGATTTCCAAAGGAAGGAATAAAAGTGCATGAGGAAATAGTTACAGCATACTATGTTTTGTCCTAGTTCTGCCTAGATTTTTATATTTAATAGTCCAAAGTATTTTTAAGAGCGCCAGTCTATTAAGCACAATTCAGTGACTGGAAGAAGAAGATACGCACCACATTCAGGATAAATTACCAAATAGAAATTTTAATCATAAATACTAATTTTAATACATCACATAAGCCATTGGAAAATAGGCAAGGACAGTTAAAAAAAAAAAAAGTTAATCAGAAGAAAGCAGAGAAGCAGAAGCTATGGCCAAAAGCCCCAATCCTACCAAGTATTATGCATACTTGCTTAACTTTACACATCAGAGTAATTCTGCTGGAATCAACTCTGCAGAGCTGGGAGCAGCACGCATGCGTACAAATCTTCCTAACTGATTTTTTAGTTGTTTAGAACTAATAGACGTCTCACTGAAGTGAGCAGGACACACACCAGTGCTGAACAGCCAAGGTATCACGCTGGTCGTGTTCCAACAGCTGGTTTTTGTTTTGATCTTCTGAACTGGAAAGCCTGACAAACTGAGTAGATTTACTAAAACAGATCGCAAATTAGAACAAATCACATTAGTTTGTAGTTTGTTATAAACGTACACTTCAAGACAAAATCAAGAGAAAACTATTTTAGGCCATTCACCTGTAACTAAGTTCCGATTGATTTGTCCTCCCAGGGACCCAAGAAGTCGTACCACTCTAGCTCGTACTGCTTCTAAGGAGCGATCTTCATCCTGTAGAGTTTGGATTATTAAAAACATGAATTCAAACGACTACTCATCTATATGCAGATTTACTAATCTAAACCCTAGTGCACGTAAATTAGCCTTAGGAAAAGGGCAAGATATATTTAAATAAATAGTTTGCTTTGTTTATAGTCTATTCCACTAGCCAGCAGTTTGCTTCATTTACATTCACAAAATTATTCTTCTCCACCAACCTGAAACATTTACAGAATGGTCCTCAAGCTAATAAATGAGTGTTGCTGGTTCATACTACCAATGTGAGTCCCACTGAAATTAATATTTATTAAAATGTGTACCTTGCCCTTCCCCAAAGGCTCAGGGCGGCTTACAATAATAAGTACACACAAAACGCTAATACAATACAATCAAATCCCTCAGAAATCCCTAGTGCCAAACTGTGCAGTGCTTTGGAGGGACTCTCTCAAACTTCTTTAGTGGCTTCACGTACATTTATCAAACCGACTTTTAAAAAATAAATTAAATGTAAAAATGAATACAATCCATACATTAACCCCTGCTTTATCTATTTCAGTAGTAATCCTCTTCCGACTACGGGGTTGCATGATACCCTGGACGTTGTACAAAAAAAGTTCATAAAACGTTGGGTTGTGTTTTTTTAGCAAACCTGTACCACTTTATATTCCATGTATTCCTCAGGGATAATGGGGTCACTTGTGCCCCACTCGTTCATTCCCTCCCCACCCCCATTTTATTTTTATTAAAAGCACCATACTCCCAGGCTTATGGGGATCATATTTGCCCCAAACACAACGTAGAATTTTGTCTGTTTTCATAAAATTACATTTTATGTGTGTAGAGAAAGGAAAATTGGGTACTTACCTCTGAATTTTCCTTCTGCGGGGGATCCTCCTGGCCAGCCAGTCTGGACTGTAGGGTAGATCCCGCCGGGAACCACTAGGAGGCAGACATCGACTTTCGAGGAGCCTGCTAGGAGGGATCTAGCCTCTGCTCCCCAGATTGTAATAGCTGTACTTGAGATTTTAAAAAACCCCATAAACGCTAACCTTACTCGTAACCTAATAACTAAGGTAACTGATTCTAAGAGTGAACTAACTCGGTCCACCCGCACCAACTGAATAAAGCCGCCAATCTTGAATTTACGGCTGGGAACAAGAGTTGTACCCCCCTTGTACCACCACAGAGTTGACCTCACTCCGGGTGGGGACTGGCCGGCCAGGAGGATCCCCCGCAGAAGGAAAATTCAGAGGTAAGTACCCAATTTTCCTTTCTCCCGGGGGATCCTCCTGGCCGTCCAGTCTGGACTGTAGGGACGTACCAAAGCAGTACGCTAAACCCCAAACAAGGGAGGGCAGACTAACTTAACGAGGGAGGTCAAGGTAGGTATCTGTGATCTCCAGACGTGCCAGGGCACGTCTCAGAGTACCGCCTGCAGTACCTGTCTCCCAAAGGCTGCATCTGCTGAATCCTGAAGGGGAATTCTATAATGCGAGGTAAAGGAATGGACAGAAGCCCAAGTTGCCGCCCTGCAAATAGATGCGTAGGAGGCTGCGTTCCTGAAGGCCTGCGATGTAGCAGCGCCCCGCAGGGAATGAGCAAAAAGACCCAAAGGGGGAATCTTTCCCTCCGCCTTGTAGGCCTCAGAAATAGCTAGGGTCATCCATTTAGCTATAAGAGACTTGGAAGCTTTCAAACCCTTTCTCTGGGGGTTATAAGATACGAACAAGGCAGAAGATCGCCTAAAGGTCTTTGTTCTATCCATGTAAACCTTAAGAGCCCTTCTCACGTCCAGAGCGTGCCACTGACGTTCCAGTGGGTGAGAGGGGTTCGGACAAAAAGAGGGCAAATAGATCTCTTGTTCCCTGTGAAACCTGGAATCCACTTTAGGGCTGAAGGCCGGATCCAGTCTAAGAGTCACTGACGAGTCCTTAAAGGAACAGAGAGCAGGCTCTATGGAGAGGGCTTCTAGTTCTGAAACTCTCCTGGCAGAAGTGATCCCCACCAAAAAGGCTACCTTGATGGACAAGTAATACATTGAAACCTCCCTAATTGGCTCAAAAGGGATCTTAGTGAGAGCTCTCAGGACAAGGTTCAGGTTCCAGGAAGGGAACCTGTGTACCACGGGAGGAGATAGGAGCCTAGCGGCCCTAAGGAAGCGCCTTGCATGAGGGTGACCCGAAATCCCCTTACCTCTGAGGGTAGACAGCACGCTATTAAGGGCTGCTAACTGTCTCTGTAAGGTACTAGGCCTTAGACCCCTATCTAGCCCCCCTTGCAAGAACTCTAAAACTATGCTAATGGAGGCTTTCTCTGGATCCAGAGACCTGGTCTCACACCATTTAACGAACGTAGCCCAAGTGCTCTGATATATTCGCCTCGTAGCAGGCTTCCTTGATTGAAGTAAGGTATCCAAAACCTTAGAAGAGTATCCTAGCCTCCTCAAGACCCTCCTTTCAAGCTCCAGGCTGTCAATCTGAGCGACTCTGGGTTGTCGTGCATGACTGGTCCCTGGGATAGCATGTCCGGTCTCGGGGAAATTCTGAGTGGAAGGTCCTGACTGAGATCTTGAAGATCTGCGAACCATGGCCTTCTGGGCCAGAACGGAGCTACTAGTATCATCCTCGCCCGTTCCTTCCGGACCTTCGCAAGTGTTCTCTGGATAAGAGACAGAGGTGGAAACGCAAACAGGAGCTCCTGGGGCCAAGGACAATTCAACGCGTCGAAGCCTATTGCTCTGCTGTCCGGGTGACGAGAAATGAACCTCTCTGTCTTCGCGTTCTCCGCTGAGGCGAACAGGTCTATGGATGGGAGCCCAAACCGTTCTGTTATCTCCCTGAAGGATGACTGATGAAGGGACCATTCTCCTTGATCGATCTGAACTCGACTGAGCCAGTCGGCCTGAGTATTGGAGATCCCCCTGATATGAAGGGCCCTGATGGAACTCAGGTTGCTCTCCGCCCACCGCATGATACTGGTGGCTAGTTGGTGGAGCGTCTCGGACCTCGATCCGCCCTGGTGATTTATATAGGCTTTTGCGACCGTGTTGTCGGTGTAGATCAATACGTCCTTCCCCCTCAGGAACGGTGACAGATCCTTCAAGGCCAGATAAATCGCCCTCAACTCCAGCCAATTGATATGATGGCCCCTCTCCCATTGTAGCCACTTGCCCTGAGCTGAGTGTCCTTGTGTGTGAGCGCCCCAGCCCCTTAGACTTGCGTCTGTAGTCAGGATCGTGCTTTCCGGAAGTGAGAGAGGCATTCCTGGTAAGAATCTGTCCTGATGAGTCCACCACGCTAGCGACCTCTTGAGAAGAGGTGTCACCTGGATTGATGGGTTCTGGCCTTGAGTCAGCTCGTCCTGCCACGGACGAAGGAACCGCTGAAGGGGTCTGGAATGTAGTCTCGCCCATTGAACTATGCCCAGGCAGGAGGTCATGGCTCCTAGAAGGCTTGCTAGCGATTTTAGCCTGGATTTGGGCTTCTCCACGATTTGTTGGATGAGGGTCAACAGCTTTAGGCGACGCTGTTCGGATAGGAACAGCTTGCTCTGTCTGGTGTCCAGTATGACCCCCAGGTGTTCCAGAGTCTGAGTTGGAGTGAGATGACTCTTCTTGCGATTGATGACAAATCCGTGGTCCTGCAGACACTGTATGACGTGTTGAATGTCTTTGTGTGCCTGACCGCAGGATGGAGACCTGACCAGGATGTCGTCTAAGTAGGGATGGATCTTTATCCCCTCCGTCCTCAGAATCGCTACGAGAGCTACTAGCACCTTCGTGAAGGTCCTCGGGGAGGTTGCCAAGCCGAAGGGAAGGGCTCTGTACTGCCAGTGCTGTCCTGCATAACAGAAGCGAAGCCACTGGCGGTGATTGTGGTAGATCGGCACATGAAGGTAGGCCTCCTTCAGGTCGAGCGCTGTCAGCCACTCGTCCTGAACGATCGCTGTCCTGATAGATTGTAGAGTTTCCATCCGGAACTTCTGGATTTTGAGGACTCGATTCAATCTCTTTAGGTCCAAGATGGCCCTCCATTCGTCTAGCTTTTTTGGAACTAGAAAAATGGTGGAGTAGAGACCTTGCCCGCGTTCGAGAAGAGGGACCTCCTCTATCGCTCCGATGGTCTGGAGCCTGAAGATTTCTGCCCGCATTGCCTGTTGCTTGACCAGATCCCTGGGCACGGCTGATGAGCAGAAGTATCGCGGGGGGGAGTGCGTTAACTCTATAACGTAGCCCCTTTGGATCGTCTGGAGAACCCAAACATCCGTTGTGCTGGAAGCCCATTTTGCTGCAAACAGCTGAAGTCTGCCCCCTAGGCTGAGCTGATCTAGAGGGCAGGGCTGTGAGTAGTCAGGCGTCCTGCTTGGGTCTTCCTGCTCCCTGACGCTGCTTGCCCCTGTTATCGTTGCCCCGCGGTTTCTGCCATCTCGGCTTGTAGCGTTGTTGATTACCTCTCTGGGGAAAAAAGGGCCGTCTGGAGCTCCCTGACTGGTTGTAGGATGTGTTGTAGGGACGAAAACTCCGCTTGGGAATTCCCACACTTTGCAAGGTCTGCTTCTTTGATTTGTCCGCCGCATCACTCAGCACCTTATCCAGGCAGACGCCGAACAGCTTCCTACCCTGAAAAGGGGCGCTCACCAGCGCGTTCTTTGCGGTGTTATCCCCTCTCCAAGATCTCAACCACAGGCGACGTCTAGCCGCTACATTGGAAGCCGCCGCTTTCGCAGACCAGCGTAGCATGTCGGTCGAAGCGTCTGCCATGAAGGCGTATGCCAGTTGAATACGCGTGGACAAAACCCTGATCATTTTGTCTGAGATGCCCGGCTCAGAGACTCTCTTGACCCAGATCATCAAAGCCCTGGAGAAATATGACGAGACCGTGGCCATCTTCATTACTGCAGATATCTCATCGAAGTTTCTCCGCAAGTTGCAATCTATTGCCTTGTCCGTTGGATCCCTGGGGAAGCAGTCTCCCTCTGTCGGGAACACAGAACTCCTTGCTAGAGATGCTGCAGCGGCGTCGACCTTAGGGGTAGACAAGAAGGCATTCTTTTTTCTGTTAAAAGAATATAGGGACAACTGAGACCTTGTCAACTTGGAAGGCCTATTAGGATTTTGCCATTCCCTGGATATAATTTTTTCATAGGCCTTGTCCAGCAGAAGCCCCTTGTCACGGCCTCTCGCTCTGGGAAGGTAACCCCGAGCTTCCTCCTCCTCCTCCTCTTCTGACGAGGAAGAAGCATCCTTCTCTTTTTTCTGCTTGAAATGCAGGTTTTTGGCGAGCTGGTCAAAAATCAGGTCGCGATACTTGCAGGGGAACTGCCTGTCAGGGTCCAGAGAGGGCTCCAGGGTTGTCTCCCCTGAGCATTCCTTGTCAGCCGGCTCCCCTTCACTGACGATTTCCCCCTCTGAAATCCCCTCCTCCTCTTCCTCCATAGACTCTGCCGGGGAAGAGGCCCTTCTCTGTCTGACTTTACTGCCCTGACACGAGGTGTCCTCCTCCTCTGATTCATGGCTGTCCATGAAATCCTCCTG
The DNA here is from genome assembly GCA_003113815.1 of Sphenodon punctatus. Taxonomy (NCBI): domain Eukaryota; kingdom Metazoa; phylum Chordata; class Lepidosauria; order Sphenodontia; family Sphenodontidae; genus Sphenodon; species Sphenodon punctatus. The sequence continues at coordinate 1,374,990 of QEPC01001916.1, read as the reverse complement.
CTCCTCCTCAGACGAAGCCGGAGAGACAATTAGTTCAGAGGCCCTGCAGGGCTTCTTAGAAAGGGGCTGCTTGCCCTTACCAGCCCCCTTGGAGTTGCCCTTGTAGGGTCTAACGGGCCTAGATCTGGGAGGGGACCTCTTTCTCTTGAGCTCTGTTAGGATCTCCCTTAACAGCTCTGTGTGGAGATCCTGCCCTGCTGGAGGGGACTGAGCTGAAACCCCCGCTAGAGGCCCTGTTGGGGCGGGCTGGGGGGCACTCACTGCGAGGGGCTGTTCCGTGGAAGCCCCTGACTCCGTGGATCTCCTTGTCGCTGGCATCTTAAGCACCTGCGACAGTAGCCTCGAAGGCAGAGAAGGCCCAGCACAGCCTCTGATGAGACCAGCAACTCTTTGCCCTCGAGCAGGCTCCGGGAAACAACGATCCCTGGGCTCCGACAAAACGCGCCCAGCTCTGATCCCCGGGGAGCTGCTCTGCAAAAAGCGCGCTCAGCGCTGGCCCCTGGAGAGCTGCCTTGCAAAAAGCGCGGCAGGCTCTGCTAGGAGGAGCGTTCCTGATTGGATCCCAGGAAAAACGCCCGCGAAAACAAGCTCCTCCCCCCCAACGGGGGGGGGGGGGCGGAGCCGACACGAAGCGCTCTGCGGCCTTGCCTTCGGCCTTCTAGAAGAGCCGGGGGGGGGGGCGGACGGTCCCGATGGGAGAAGCCGCCGCACTACCCCCCCGCTGTAAGTCCAAACCTCCCCCGAACCCCTGCCAGGGAGGAAGGGTGGAGGCGGAGGTGGAGAGTATAGGGGCTGCAGAAGGTCCCGAAGGGGGAAACTGCTGCGCCCTCGGTGAAGGGAAAAACCCCGCTCCGGAGGGGAGGAAGGGGAACCCCCGATCAAGGCCCTGTACCCAGGCGAGCCGGGTAGGTGAACAGGATGGAGAATTTCTCTCCCCCTGGCACCGGGCCGATTCCTTTGCTGGAAGAGTGCCCCAAACCTGAAAAGGCTCAGGGCTGGTTCTTCCACCCACTTGCCTGCGTCCTAACTGCCCCAAGGCAGACAAACAACTGGGGAGCATAGGCTAGATCTCTTCTTGCAGGCTCCTCGAAAGTCGATGTCTGCCTCCTAGTGGTTCCCGGCGGGATCTACCCTACAGTCCAGACTGGACGGCCAGGAGGATCCCCCGGGAGAAGATTTTTATTACAAGTGTATTGGGGGGTCAATTATACCCCAAGGGGAACACTCCACTTACCAACTAAAAGCAAACTTGTATCTTTAGATTCTTTACACAGCAGTTAACCCTTTTATAGTGTGAAGCTTCAATGATGTATTTTTCCTTGCAAGGTTGTGCTGAAAAAAGTTATCCTGTTAGGCTGAAGGGGGCCATTTCAACCCACCATTAGTTACTATGGAAGTCGGCTCTTGAAATGCAGACAAGCTGCTGACAGCTCCTAATAGCTTAGGCTCTTGAAACATACACAAGCTGTCTGCCTTTGATTTATCACATATTTTATCTTTATTTGCTTATGAATGGAGAGAATGTTGTGATGTTAACACTTGTTAACAGCTAGGTGTTATAGTTTGCATATGAATGTGCTGTCTCTGACACTGGGGGGGTTGTAGTAACAACACAAATGTGTGTGTCAGACATACATTTCTGTACCAAACGCAATAATTTTTTATGTTAAAATGTAATCATTCAAAACAATCATATTTATACTTTTCAACTGTAATGTATGATACCATATTAGCAGATTAATACAGTAGCTTTTTATAGGCAGAGCAGGGTTAAATACAGTTTATCTTATGCTGGCACCACATTTTCAGTATGCCCCAAAGTGCCATCCTTGGCGTGCAAAGTGAATGTCACATTTAAATGACTGTCACATCTCAGAAAACTATTCTCTCTCTGAATAAATTTGCTGGGGTTGTCTTGCTCTCTCCAAAGGGGTCTGTGTTGAGGCCCTTTTCTGGGGAGGACCAGACTCCCTATCCTATTACATTCTGTGTTACTGTTTTATTATATTGCCTTATTACTGGGTTTTGTATATTTGTAAAGATTATATAACGTTTTTTTTTAATGTTTTTTATTATTTTTTGTTAGCTATGACCATTGGTCTTGCTCAATAAACAATACTACTACTAATGAATAAATAGCTACATTAGCTCATTCTCAGTTTTCGTTTTCTTTCTTGTCTTATGGACCAAAGATTTTTAAATAAAAAACAATATTCTTGAGCTCAATTCTGTGGAAGGGCAAATTCCATAACTGCAGAATACAGGAAGCACAGGTTTGCAGGTGAAGCAGCAGATTTTTTCAAAACATGAATCAGTATACATATGGAAAGAAAAACACATGAGCACGAGCAGCAGGGTGCTAGGGCAAGAAAATCCTAAATAGGTCAGACCTTTGCTGTGTCTGCCCTGCTCCTAATGACTTCATCTGAGCAGGAGCCTTTATCAAGCTGAGTGTCAGGCTCAGCTGGGCAGACCACCAGAGAAGGGAGCAGGAGAAAAAATGCCAGAGCAGAGAAGCCACAAGACCAAACTGCTAGAAGGTAGGGTCACCCCACAGAAGGGGCTCACGGCAAGGGAGGCCACAACTATGGAATGCACATTCATTTGGTTTGGCGCTGAGTATTTGCACTGAATGAGTAAGAATGCATAAGGAAGATTCTGTCTTGGAGTCAAATTTTCCATCTACTTCTAAAAAGGCATAAAATATTCTTTAGTTTCCTTGGTTTTCAAACTTAAGAAAGTCCTGTTTCAATGGAGGAATAGAAATATTTACCAATGAAAGGGTCTTTGATTTTTTCATGCGCTGTATCACAACTTTGTTAAAGCCTTTCTGGACTGCACGAGAAAGTTTCATCACTTCCCAGTTATTCTGAGTCTCATCTGAACAAGAAAAGCACATTAGTGCCTGCTGTACTCAGCTATCAGTACAATACTTCAAAAGCATTTTAAAAACTAAAAATGGATTCAGAGCAGTAAAAGGTATAAATTCCCATCGAGATTTAAAACATGAAAAATCTGTATTAGGTAACTACGTAGGCTTAGTAGGAAACAGCACAAAGAGAAGCCAACAAGTGGAACCTTTGTTATTATGAGACAGGAGCTGGCATAAATTGAAAACAGTGAATGTTCATGTCTGAAAGGCATAATGAAAAGGACTATAGCCACAAACCCCCACCAAGGAATTTACAGAGTAGCAGAGAGATACAAATAATATTTTGGAATAGGAGTAAAACTGCACACACCAATTTTGTAACTTTTACTTGGGCCATCAACAGTGACTATGTTAAATTGTTATATAGCACTAAAGAAAAATGATGGGGATTATGGTCTATTTATGGGTGCAAAGACTGCCCATTGTACCACAATATAACAAAGTGATGCAATATTTACTGTCTTTGTAGTTACTGCTAAAAAGAACCAAAACTGACACAGACATTGACAACTCACTTGCGATTAGTTTTTATTGACAGCAATAATCAATACCTCTCAGCTGAGTCAAACTTCTGATTGTAGGTGAATCTCTATTATTGAATAATCCATATACAAATGTTCTGCAGCAAGTACCTTACATATATGCTCTAACTTCCATCAGCAGAACTACCAAGGACTAACTGGTTTTCAGATTAGGTGTACTGTATATTTTAAAGTCAGAAAAATCCTTCTCCATTGTTTTCCTACTATGTACCTGAAGATGCAGAGGTTTTCAGGTAGCCATCAAGGCAAGGAAGGATGTCTTTGTAGTAAGGTTGTATTACATGTCTGGGAATGTGAGCTGACCAGTCCTCCAGGGCATCCAGTCCCACATCAGCCATTGGGGTGTGGCTGAGACCCAATTTAAATGCATTCTATAGGGTAAGCACACACAAATCTGTTAGATATTTGGGAATCTATGTTGAGATTTAAAGAAAAGCTTTATTTTATAAGCAAATTACAAACACTCTACTCAAGGACTTGTATTTACTGTGGATTTTCCCCATTGCTGCTATGGGAAAAACTCAATGGACATGGGGCCCTGAATAAACTTTATTTTTAGTAGGCACCATCATGCAACAAGTTCCATGCAGCCGGTTATGAGCTCACTACAGAATCAAAACCTTCGGAGAAACTGCAAACATTTCAAACGCTGTAGCCCTGAAAGTTTTTAATGCAAATCTACTGTCCTAAGAGTCCATCTATTAGCACATGATGATATTAGTGCAACAGTTCAGAGCATTTGTGTAAGAAGAATGCTGCCAGGGTGTCTTAAAAAGAGAAAAACAAAAAGAAAAATTGGTTCACTTACCTGTGAATTTTCCTTCTGCGGGGGATCCTCCTGGCCAGCCAGTCAGGATAGTAGGGTAGATCCCGCCGGGAACCACTAGGAGGGAGACAACTAATTTTGTAGACCCCCTCCTCCCAGGGATCTATCCTCTGTCATTCAGTCTTTCCAAGCTCTGTAGGCCTGATTGCTTAAAACCTATGCTCTAACTAAATTCAACTATAATGAAACTCACTTAACTGGATTAAACTAGGAATTGCAATTCCTAAGACCTTGCCTCGTCAAGAGACCAGGTATTAACGATGAGGCCATAGAGGCCCATCCTGTTTCTGCACCACAGAGTTCTTGACACTCCGGGTGGGGACTGGCCGGCCAGGAGGATCCCCCGCAGAAGGAAAATTCACAGGTAAGTGAACCAATTTTCCTTTCTCCCAGGGCATCCTCCTGGCTGTCCAGTCAGGATAGTAGGGATGTTCCCAAGCAGTACCCCATATCACTACTATGGGAAGGAGCATGGAGGAGAGAACCCCAAAAGGAATTCATCTAGCCCTTTGGCGGAGTTTTTTCTCTGAGAATCGCCTGAAGTACCCTCCTCCCAAAGGCCACCTCCATTGAGTCCTGCAACGTGATCTTGTAATGTTTAGTAAATGAATGAATGGATGACCACGTTGCGGCTCAGCAGATCTCCCCATAGGAGGCTGCGTTCGTGAATGCTTGCGAGGTAGCCGCGCCTCTTAGGGAGTGTGCGAATATACCCCTCGGAGGTAACTTGCCCGATGCCCTATATGCTTCTGAAATGCAGAGCGTCATCCACTTGGCTATCAATGCTTTTGACGCCTTTAAGCCCCGTCTCTGTGGGTTATAGGAGACGAACAGGGCTGAACTTCTCCTAAAGGAGTTGGTCCTGTCTATATAGATCCTCAAAGCCCTGCAAACATCCAAGGTGTGCCAGGTACGTTCTAGGGGATGACTTGGATTGGGGCAGAAGGAAGGTAAATTAATTTCCTGTTCTCTATGGAACCTAGAGTCCACCTTTGGACTAAAAGCTGGGTCCAGTCTGAGGACCACCGAAGACTCCTTGAAGGAGCAGAGGACTGGTTCGATGGACAGGTCCCCCAATTCAGATATCCTCCTGGCTGAGGTGATCCCTATGAGGAACGCTAACTTTATAGATAGGAAATATAAGGAGACCTCCTCGAGAGGCTCAAAAGGTGCCCTGGTCAGGGTTCTAAGCAGTAGGTTTAGGTTCCACGATAGGAATCTATGAACGACAGGAGGAGAGATAATTCTGGAAGCCCTAAGGAAACATTTGATGTGAGGGTGGGCCGAGATACTATGTCCCCTGATAGTGCTTAGCACGCTGTTAAGAGCTGCTGCCTGCCTCTGTAAGGTATTAGGTTTCAAACCCATTTCTAGTCCCTGTTGTAGGAATTCCAATACACTAGCAATAGAAGCCCTATCAGGTCTGATTGCCCTACTCTGACACCATAGAGCGAATCTCTTCCAGGTGCTCTGATAAATCCTTTTGGTTGCTGGTCGTCTCGATTGCAGCATAGTCTCTAGCACCTTGTTAGAGTAGCCTAGATGGCCCAAGGCTCTCCTTTCAATCTCCATGCCGTCAGTTTGCTCCTTCTAATAGTCCTCACTTCCTCCTCTTCAGAGGATTGCACTGATAGCACCTCCTCAGGTGGTTCTGAGTCTGAGGAGGTAGGAGGCGCTATCAGTGCAATCCTCTGAAGAGGAGGAAGTGGGGACTATTAGAAGGAGCAAACTGACGGCATGGAGATTGAAAGGAGAGCCTTGGGCCATCAAAGGGCTTACTGGCCTTACGAGGCATTTTGGCCTTGGGATGCTTTCCCTTGCCCGCCCCCTTCGAGCGGCCCTTGAACTTCTTTTGTCTGGGAGGGGAGGGGGATCTTTTTCTTTTTAGCTCCTGGAGGATTTCTCTGAGTACCTCCATCTGATGCTCTTGAGCTTGAGGCTGAGGGTTCCTCAGCTGCAGCATGTTCTGTTGTGGCTCTGCACTTGGGCGCCATGTTATTTGCCCCGCTTCGTGCTTTTTTCAGCCCCGTTTCGCGTGCTTTTTGGCCGCTGGGACTGGAGGGGGGGAGGGGCCGACCACGCACTCAGGCCGCAGCTGCTCCGCTCACTGCTCGAGCGGGCTGCTTGCGCCGACAGGGAGGGCTGCTAGGCCTGACGTTGTTCTTAATAGGTAGGGCCCTTTGTTAGCGCTCTCTGGTGTTTCTCCCCCCCGCGTGCCATCGCTATCAAGGCCGGGACTCCGCGGTCTGTGTTCTGAGTCGGCGTGGAGATATGGAAGGAGGGGAGGAGGAGGGGCCTTTTCCCGAGGGGATTACTTGCCCTGCTGCTGGTCCGTCTCCCTGGCGGCGAGCTCTGCTGCGCCTGATTCTCTCCGCCCCAGCGGGAAGGTGGAGAGCAATCTCTAGCACTTAGCTGGGATGCCGTTCCCGCTCTTCGGGCCCCCGCGCCAACAGGGAAGGGGGTGACCAGTCCACTCCAAGATCCCTTCACCGAAGGGAGGTGAACAGGGGGGGGGACTTGCTCCTCCCCTGGCACCCGGAGCTCCAACGTTTGTTCTTTCTTGTTTTTTTGGGACTGTCTCAACAGGAGACAGTCAGCCTGCATCCTAGCTGTGCCCAGGCAGACACAAGACTGGATGATAGAGTATAGATCCCTGGGAGGAGGAGTCTACAAAATTAGTTGTCTGCCTCCTAGTGGTTCCCTGTGGGATCTACCCTACTATCCTGACTGGACGGCCAGGAGGATCCCCCGGGAGAAACAACTATGTTGTTGACTGGACACCACATGAACTTACTTGTAAAGCAGGAATGTAAGCCTTGATATCCAGCATGATGATGTCATGCGGCAAGGAGAGTACAAAGGTCAGACAGGATGCTAACAGTTCATCTTTGTACTGTTTCATTTTTGCTGTTACCTAAGGTCAGAAATGTAAAACAACAATGCAGATTGCCGGTTCAGTTGTTTATAAAGTACATAAGTACCTTGAAACTGTTGACCAGATCACTGTATGCTGAAGATGTAATTCACAGCACACAGGAATGCTGTTCAGTCAAGTAGAATACAAGTACCTCAGAAATAGTCATAGGTTTTGCCAATTTGCTAAATGCAGATGACTTGTCATCCCAATCAAATAAAATTGCAGGGAGGAGGTGCTCTCTCAAGCGAGGACTAAAGGTACACAGGCTGCGCAGTACAACCGACACTATCTTACTGACTTCAGATGGGCTTCAGTCTGCAAACACCTCTAAACAGGTCTAATTTGACTATTGGAAGCAGTTTATTAGAAAGAGGGAGTGGTTGCCACATTGGTCCCAAACAAAAGAGATGGAGAGAAAGCAGTTCAGGTAATAAGTTTTATTGGACCAACTGTAGATGGTGAGAGTATGCAAGTCACACACGGCCCTTCGTCAGGTACATAGGTCCCGAGGAAGGGTCCTGTTTGGCCAAAAAGCTTGCATAATCTGACCACATACAGTTAGTTCAATAAAAGATAGCACCTCAGCTATTTTGGTAAGTCAATTTCTGTGCTAATAAAAACTTAATCTCAGGAAAGAGGTACGTGAAGATTACATATTGTATACAGACTGTGCATGAGAACAGGCTGGAAAAGGGCATCCAACTTTCAAATCCCTCCTGAAAACCTACCTCTCCATCAGGCTCTCTAGCTCCTCATTCTCATATACTCCTCACTGACGCTTTCTCTTCCATCCTTCACTCTGGCTCCCCCTCTTCCTTGTAACTGGGTTAAGCACGTGCACCTGCAACGTCTCAAACTCAAAAATGTATCCCTGTCTTTTCCTCTGTTCCCCTCTCCCTTGTCTCTCCTAGATTGTAGGCAGCTTAGGGTATGAACCCGTCTCTAATTAATGACGTACAACGCCAGGTACGTTGCTGGCACAATAATAATAATGTTTATAATTCTATTTATGAAAAGTAAATCTCTTTTCTCATAACCTAACATGTTGGGACACTGCTACCCATGTACAATACAAAACTCAAAGGGTACAGTTGTTAAAACCCCCTAACTGGTTTACCAAAGCTTGAGTTCAAACAGAATTATTTTCAAACACTTTACCTCTTTTCCAAATTTTGCAAACAGTGCAAAGCAAGAACTCTTCTCAGGATCCTCAGGACATTGTGTGCGACTCTTAGAACTTACACCCTGTTAAAGACAAATCACTGTCACTGCTCTAAAGTAATATGGAGAACAGTACATATTCTGACAAATATTAAGGCTATTTCTTGGTGCACAACTTTGACTCAGGATAAAGTGCTGAAAAAAGGAAAATTGGACCCTTACTTGTGAATTTTTCTTCTTGAAGGAACTCCTAGACACCAATCCGGCATCATTCTATTTATTTATTTAACAATTTCTACCCCGCCCCATCCAGACTCTCGGCAGCTTGGGACAACTTACATAATTTAAAACCGATAAATATACACCAAAAAAAGAGGTGTTTTTTTTTTTTGTTTTTTTTACAAAGACAATAAATACAATAAAAAAGAGATAAGACCCGCTGGCTAAAAATCCCACCCCCTATCCCTTTACCCCTCCCTCCCCGAAAGGCCTGGATGAACAGCCAGGTCTTACAGGCTTGGCGGAAGGTCAACAAGCTGGAAGCTAGGCGAGCCTCCTCTGGGAGGGAGTTCCACAGCTGTGATGCGACCACCAAGAACACCCTCTCCATCGTCTACCCGGGGGTCCTCCAAGAAGGCACCTCCGTGAATCGCAGAGATTGTTCCAGGGCCTCGGGAGTGAGGCGGTCTCTCAGGTAGGAGGGCCCAGGCTGTCTAGGGCTTTAAAGGTCAACACCAGCACCTTTAATCGGTCCTGAAACGCTATAGGCAGTCAGTACAGAGCCTGGAGCACTGGTGTAACGTGCTCCCTATGGCCCGTCCCCGTCAGAAGGTGGGCCGTGGTATTCTGCACCAGCTGCAGCTTCCAAACCATCACCAAGGGCAACCCCACGTAGAATGCACTGTAGTAATTATGGGGACGATCCCCACCACGAACGATAAAAAGCAGACCAAAAGATTCTACTGGGCATGCTCCTGGGATCATCCCACGTGAGCTCCAATTCTACAAACGATGTAAGACATCTAAAACAAAAGGTTAATCTCCTACCAAAGAATAAAAGGATGCAAGATCCATTACATACAAAGATGGGGTACAACCAAAACCAGAACTTTATTAAGAAGGGTTACATGTTATCAACACACATATTTATTGTAACTAATACCTGCACTGTATCCAAAAAACATATAGAATATGCAGTCCCCCCCCTTTAAAAAAAAATTAATATAAAGTGCAAATGCTCCAGATTAGTGTCCAGAAGATCCTTGGAGAAGGAATATTCACAAGTAAGGGTCTAATTTTGCTTTTTCCTCATATCCCCTGGACACCAATCTGGCACCATGTGGAAGTACCAGAGCAGTACCCTCAGCTCAGAATGGATGGGACAACTGGCATAAAGCCCCGACAGAATTAATCCAACACCCCTCTTGTAATATCCTCTTACCAAACACAGCCTTGGCTCACTCAAGGGTATTCACCTAGTAATCGTTTGTGAAAGTATGCAATGATGACCATGTTGTGGCATGAAAATTTCCTCGTACAAGGTTCTAGAATGAAAAGCCCATGAGGTGGCAGCCCCCCTTACTGAGTGAGGCATGATATTTCGTGGTGAAAGTAAACCCTGTTTTCCAAAATTTTGGGAAATTGCTGCATTGCTGTAAGCTTCGCCAATACATGCCGTAATACACCTGGCAATTGCCACTTTAGAGGCTTTCTTCCCGTTGTTAGCAAAGTTGTAAGATAGCAACAGAGCTGTTGACTGTCTAAACCCTGCCATCTAGTCAATATATCTTTAAGGCCCTAAAACATCTAAAGTAAATGCCCAAGTGTTTCTTTTGGATGGTTCGGATTGGGGCAGGAGGAGGGCAAAATTATTTTATGTGCCCTATGAAAGGAGGAGTTACTTTGGGTATGAAAGCCAGATACAATCTTAAAATTACCGAGTCCTTTCGAAATACGCAAAAAGCTGAGTCTTTTGACAGAGTTCCCAGCTATGATACTCTCCTGGCAGCAGTGATGTGGGTTTTCTGGAAAATTTTGAATTGCAAAATTTCCCCATTTTCCCCATAAAATTTTCATAAATTTTGTAAGAACATTTTGAATCGGAAAATTTTCCTGTGCAAAGTTTCCTATGCAAATTTTCTAGAAATTTTTCTGATGTTCTAAATAGATTGTGATCTGACTTGGCATGTTTATTTGACCTATTGCCAAACACACTTTTTTTCAGATTCGGCATTATGGCTACCTCAAACCAAAAGTACAAAGTATTTCCTCAAAAACTAACAGATTTTGATTCCAAACTCCACAGCTCAAGAAAAGAAATGGGACTCTGCTTTGTGTGCTCAGTTTTGGTTTCAGTTTCACTTCCAGCTGTCTGATACAATCACAGCTTTAGTTTTGCTTTCACTTGCAGTCATTTTTAGAAATGAACAATTTTCCACAGAAAAATACGTTAGTGAAAAATTCACCCAAGCCCCAAATCTGTCACCCCACATAGGTAATAATCAGAAAAATGACCTTGATAGTCAGAAAATACAGGGAAATGTCTTTTAAGGATTCAAAAGGCAGCTTATCAGGATCCTCAGGACATTTAGATCCCTCTAACAATAAATTCAGATTCCAAGAAGGAAAACTATGTACCACTGAGGGTGACAACAGTTTGGCAGCCCTTATAAAACATTTAACATGAAGGTCTTGTGAGAGTTTAGTACCCAACACAGCACTAAGTACCACACCTAATGTTTCAACTCGTCTAAACAGGGTATTAGGTTTAAAACCCTTATCAAGTCCTGATTGTAAGAACTCAAGAACATGTTGGACCCCCACCCCACAGGGATCCACAGACTTCTTCTTTCACCAGCTCAAGACCATTTTCCAGATGCACTGATAAATTTAGTTTACTATCCAACACTGAGCCCTTCATATCAGGGGAACAGATGAAAGAGTATTAATTACACTCTTGGAAGACGAAAGATTGCTAATTACAGCATCCAGAGAGCCTAAGTTCAATTTCCACACCGTCAACTTCAGGAGAGCCAGGGTATTGTAGTACTCTGGCTAATGGGTCCCTGGCAAAGTAGGTCTGGGCGGACACGGAAATAAAAAGGAGGGAAGGAGCAACCCTCAGTTCCATCAGGTCCAAAAACCAGGATCTTTGGGCCAAAAGGACGCAACCAGGAGGAGCGATGCCCTCTCATCCTTCATTTTGGCTATTGTCCTGTCTAGTAAGTGAAAAGGGGGTTGGGTGGGGGACACACAACAGAATTTGAAACAATGGTAGTTTCAGTGCGTCACAGGCCAGAACGTCCCTGTGCTGTGAGAAGAACTTGGGAATCTTATCATTCTGAGGGGATGCGAACAGGACTGGGGTTAGCTCCCTGAATCTTTGGATTATTAGGTGGAACACCTCCTTACAGACGGACCAGTACCCCGGGTCCAGAGACCTCCAACTCAGACAATCTGCCTATTGATTGTCCCCCTACATGAAAGGCTCAGATGGATAACAGGTTGGCTTCTAGCCAGAGGAACAGTCTCACTGCCTTTTTGTGCAGAGTTGGGAAATGAGAGCCTCATTGATTGTTTACATGTGCCCATGCTGCAGTGTTGTCTGTGAATATTAACATGGGTTGATTTCGAACGTGATTTCCTAACTTTAATAGGGTCAGTCTTATGGCCTCTAGCTCTAGTCAATTTATGCTGTGTTTTGTGTATCCACATAACCAAGTCCTCTGCTCAGAGTTGTTGCCTGAATGTGCCCCCCAACCGAACAGGCTGGCCTCTGTGGTCAGTGTTGTCCTGGGGGAATCCAACAGCAGTACCCCGGTTGAAAATCGTCTCAGGTCTAACCACCAATTTAGGGAGGTTCTTACTTTTTCTGGGACCGGCACCAGCGGATCATAACCCTGAATGATTTCCCAGTGGAACGGTCTTCAGAGATATTGCAGTGGACGGACATGGAACCTAGCCCACTGCACATGCCAGATGCGCAATACTAATAGGCCTAGTAAGCTCATTAAGGATTTCAGTCATACTGGGTCCTCTGACCAGATTTTGTGACTTGTGGAACAGATTTTGGCTAGTCTCTGCTGCAAAATGAAGACTCCCCTTTTCTGTGTGTCTATCCATATCTATAGGTGCTCTATGAATTGTATTGGCATCAGGTAGCTCTTGGACAGATTGATCACACTCATGATATCCGAGATGGGTCATTGTTCTGTTCCAGTCCCCGAGAGACTGTTCCACTGACATGGACTTGATCAATGGATCATCCAGGTAGGGATGGACACGTATTCCCTCCAATCTGTGATTCGCTATTAGTGTTACCAGTACTTTCGTGAAAGCCCTCAGGGACGAGACAAGGCCAAAAGGTAACGCTAGAAACTGCCAATGTTGCCCATTGTAACAAAACTTTAGCCATTTCTGATGACTTTATCTGACTGGTACATGGAGATAGAGGAATTGGGTTCCTTACCTTGGGAATTCCTTTTCTATTCCCTCGAGGGAGGTCATTCGGACACTGGGAGCGATCTCCCCAACGACCACTAGGAGGCAGCACAACTTTGCTGGGAGCACGTGGGGAGAGCGCTCCCCCGCCCTCCCAGAAGTAATAAGCCGAGGACGAAGCTTATCTGAAAAACTTAACAGAGATTAGTAACAATCCCCCGAAGGGGTAACATACAACTAAACATCCCAAGAGTTAATTCAGCGCCCAGGAAACTCTGGGTGGGCCGAATGACCTCCCTCGAGGGAATAGAAAAGGAATTCCCAAGGTAAGGAACCCAATTCCTCTTTCTATACCCTCTCGTCCGGTAATTCGGACACTGGGAGGTACCAAAGCAGTAATTTATTCGATGGGAGGGACTGGGCGCTTATTGAGGATCTAAAACCCCCTGCAGCACCCGCCTCCCAAAGGCGGCTTCAGCAGACTCGAAGCGATCTATTTTATAGTGCCTCGTGAATGTGTGGAGACTTCTCCACGTAGCCGCTCTGCAAATTTCTAATGTGGGAGCCCTGGCCCGGAACGCCCAAGTAGTGGAGGCTGAGCGGGTCGAATGAGCTAGAACTCTAGCTGGAGGGACCAAGCTTAAGGCTCTGTAGGCGTCTGCTACACAAGCAGAAATCCACTTCGCAATGATGGATTTCGAGACTTTCTTACCCTTGGAGTGAGGGTGGTAGCTCACCAAGAGGGAGGAAGTTTTCCGAAAGGGAAGAGTACGCTCCAGGTAAATCTTGAGTGCCCTGCGTACATCTAAAGTGTGCCAAAGCCTCTCTAAGGAGTGGCGAGGCTTAGGGCAGAAGGACGGGAGGACCACCTCCTGTGCTAGGTGGAACAGGGAGGAGACCTTAGGAAGGAAGGTTGGGTCTAGCCTAAGTAGCACCGATTCCTTTCTGAAAATGCAGAAAGCTGGGTCGATGGACAGAGCTCCGATTTCAGACACCCTTCTTGCCGATGTTATAGCAATAAGGAAGGTCATTTTGATGGATAAAAAGTAAAGGGACACCTGGTGCAGAGGCTCGAATGGAGGACCCATTAGTGCCTTAAGAACCACATTGAGGTTCCATGTAGGAAAGCGGTGTACAACCGGAGGGGCTACACGCTTGGCTGCCCTCAAGAACTGTTTCACATGCAGGTGAGAGGAGAATTTATTGGCAGAAGACGAGGAGATGGTACTGTCAATGGCCGATAGCTGTCTAGCCAGTGTGTTGGGACGAAGCCCCCTATCGAGGCCGTCCTGTAGGAATTGGAGGACTTGAGGAACGGAAGGCTGACGAGGTGGAACGTGATGGGTGTGACACCAGCGGACAAACATCGCCCATGTAGACTGGTAAATTCTCCTTGTCGATTGTCGCCTGGAGGCGAGGAGAGTCCGGACTACTGGAGCTGAGTACCCTTGGGCTCGGAGAGCGTCGGCTTCAATAGCCAGGCTGTCAGTCTCAGGAACTCTGGCCGATCGTAGCAAAGAGGTCCCTGGGTGAGGAGATCCGGCGTGACTGGTAGAGGGAGGTAAGTTCCTCTGGATCGGCTGAGAAGGTCTGGAAACCACGATCTGCGTGGCCAGAACGGGGCTATCAGAATGACTGTGGCCCGCAGTCTCTTGGCTCTGCTGATCGTTCTCGCTAAGAGAGGAAAGGGAGGAAAGGCGTACAGGAGGCCGTGGGGCCAAGGGTGGCTGAGAGCGTCGTGAGCCTCTGCCAGCGGATGTGGGCTCCTGGCGAAGAATCTCTGCGTCTTGCGATTGGAACTCGACGCAAAGAGGTCCACTACTGGGGTTCCGAAGGAGGTCATCACGTGATGGAACGCTTGAGGGGACAGAGACCATTCCGCCGGGTCTAGCACTCGTCTGCTGAGCCAGTCCGCTTGAACATTGTCCTGGCCCCTGATATGTCTGGCTGACAGGGAAAGAAGATTGCCCTCCGCCCATCTGAACATCAGGGTGGCTTCCTTGTGGAGCGACGAGGATCGAGATCCCCCTTGATTGTTCACATAAGCTTGTGCAGTGGTATTGTCTGTGAAGACCAGCACATGATGGTTGTGAAGCTGTGGGAGGAAGTGGAGGAGTGCTAGACGGATCGCCCTGAGCTCCAGCCAGTTCATGCTGTGCGCCAGTTCGTGGTGTGACCATGACCCCTGGACCGTGTGTGTGCTGAGGTGGGCCCCCCACCCTAGGAGGCTGGCGTCGGTGGTGAGTATGAGTCTCTCCGGTTCTAGGAGAGGGACGCCGGCGAGAAACCGGTGGGGTTGCTCCCACCACGCTAGCGAGTGGCGAGCGGCCGGAGTGAGAGCAATGGACCTCGGGCTGCTGTCGATTATTGCTGATTGCCAGGGCCGCAGAAGCGCCTGCAAGGGGCGAGAGTGGAAGCGCGCCCATTGCAGGTGACGTATGAGTGAGATCATCAAACCCAGGAGAGAAGCGAGGGTGAGGATCGGGACTCGTGGGCGGTCGCGAATCGTCTTGATGAGGGACAATAATTTTGCCTGTCGCTGGAGAGGGATGAACACTCTGTTCAGGGAGGTGTCGAACACAACCCCTAGATGTTCGAGACGTTGAGATGGGGTAAGATGGCTTTTGGGAATATTGATAACGAAGCCGTGGGTCTCGAGGTATTCCTTGGTGCGAGTGAGATGAGTGTGGGCCAGCTGCAGGGACGGAGCGGTAACTAGCAGATCGTCGAGGTATGGAAAAACCGCTATCCCCTCCAGTCGGAGCGCCGCTATGAGGGGGGCGAGAACCTTGGTGAAGGTCCGAGGGGATGATGCCAGTCCGAAGGGGAGGGCTCGATACTGCCAGTGCTGGCCGTCGTAGCAAAACCGGAGCCACCTCTTGTGTGCCGGAAGGATGGGAACATGGAGGTAAGCGTCCTGCAGGTCGAGAGATGCCATCCAGTCGCCTTGGGAAAGGGCTAGGGATATGGAGTGAAGTGTCTCCATCTTGAAGCGTTGCCTGCGTAGCGCCTTGTTGAGACGCTTTAGGTCGAGCACTCCCCTCCACGAGCCGGATTTTTTCTGCACGAGGAATAAAATCGAGTAGACCCCCAGGCCGCGCTCGTGCCACGGCACCCTCTCTATGGCCCCCAGTTGGTGGAGCCTGGTGATCTCCGCCCGCAGATGCCCGTGTTTGACGGGGTTGCGTGAACGAGGAGATATTCTGAAGGTCTCCCGCGGATAGTATTTGGTCTCTATCGAATATCCTCTGGAAACTGTTTGAATGACCCACGCATCTGATGTGTTCAGGGCCCATCTTGGTGCGAAGGCGAGGAGACGCGCACCGATCCGTGGAGAGACGGGGGAAGAAGCGGCGATACAGTCAGGATTCCTGCCTACGAGGCGGTGATCCTGCACGACGGTTCTGTTGGTGCTGAGGCGATGGTCTGGTGAACTTGCCTCCCCTGCCCCTCTGAAATCTATTGCGGTTAGCAGTGTTCCAGGAGGGTTGCGTGGAAGATTGGTAGCGCTTCTGGCCCTGTTGGAAGCGAAAAAAGGGGCGAAAGGGATTCCTGCCCGTCTGGATCTGGTTCAGCGAGTGCTTCTTGTCCTTGTTAGAAGCCTCCTGTAGTGCTTTGTCTAGCACCGTGCCAAACAGCTTGCCGCCCTTAAACTTGCTGTTAACTAACAAGTTCTTTGCGTGTGCATCAGCCCGCCACGAACGAAGCCAGAGTCTGCGTCTGGCTGCAACATTGGCTGCCATCCCTTTTGCAATCCAGGTCAGCATGTCCATTGATGAATCTATCAGGAAGGCCTGAGCGAGAGCTACGTTAGTGGCTAACTTCGTGGACTGTGCTCTAGTAATGTTAGGGTCTTTCCCCATCTTGAACCACTTCATCACAGCCCGAGAGACATATGACGAAGTGGTAGCCATGCGCAGAGCATTGGACATGGCCTCGTAACTCTTCCTAAGGCCGGTTTCCAGGCCTTTGTCAGTCTGATCTTTTGGTAATAAATCCCCTTCTGAGGGGAAGACAGACTGTCGGGCGAGGGATGCAGCGGCAGCATCAACCCGGGGCAGGGCGAAAATGGGCTTGCTCTGTTTAGCAAAGGCGTACAGAGTCTGTTGAGGCCTAGATAACTTGAAGGACTTAGTGGGGTGCTTCCACTGTGCCCTTATAATTTTCTCAAAGGCTTTGTCTAGGGAAGCGCCTTTGGAGGCCTGGCCCAATTTGGGAATATATTCCCTGTCTGATTCCTCGTCCCCATCGGAGGAGGAATCGGAGTCCCTTTTCTGGAGAGGTCTGGGAGTGACCTTTAACACCCTCTCCGCTCTCATAATTATTTTAGGGCCGTGGTCCAGGGGTAGCTCCCTGCCTAGGTCCTTATGGCCCCTGGAAAGGATCCGCTCCCAATCGAGGGACTTGTCCTCCAGCAGAGAGTGGGAGGCCCTGGATGAGCCAGCCTCTGACTCCTCCTCTGAGGAGGGTACAGGGTGGTAGCGGGGCCTAGTGGGGTGGGCCCGTGGCCGTTTAGCCGGGGGAGGGGAGTCAGCCTGAGAGGATCCCCCAGAGAACTCCCCTTCTTCAGGGGGAGAGCAGGGATCGTCCTCCTCAGCCGAGGAGGACCCCAACAGCTCTGAAAGGGAGGCATGAGCCCTGGGGGTAGGGGGGCCCTTACCCTTCCCCTTCCCCGCAGAGCGGGAGGCTCCCTTAAACTTTTCTTTAGGGTTTGGCCCCCGGGGAGAGGGTCTCGCACTGCGAGCCCTCTGGTTGCTCTCTATGCGAGAGAGAGCCCCCATCATGGCCCGAAGGGCTTCCAGCTGGGCCTGCTGGAAAGGATCGGGCCCAGCCCCCCCCCCGGTCCCTCGTACCTGCGAGGAGGCAGCCGAAGCTACCTCCCCCTCGATGTCCTGGATGAGGGAAGCCTGAGGGCTGCGGGCGTCTTGGGGCCGCCGGGCGGGGAGGGAGGTCTCGCTTCCGGTTTCCCCCTCCGCCGCCATTTCGGCTCTGGCCCGGTCAGCTTGCGGCGTGGCCGCGGCCGCATGGCCCTGCCTGGGCTTGCTGGACTTCCGCTTCTGTGCCCCAGCGGCAGTTGGAGGCTGCGGCGCCCGTCCGGCTGCGGCGCGGCGGGTCTTAGCCGTCTCGGCCATTGCGGCGTCGGGGGGGTAGCTCCGTGGAGTCCCCGCTCCGAAAAAAGCCTCTGGCCTGAACCCGTGGGCCGGCCAGAGAGATAAGCCTCCTCCCGCCGTGCGGGGAGGCTGCGCCCGGGAATCGGTGCGGAGGCACCGGCAAAGTTCCAATCCACGTGGGGGGTGCAGCGCACCCGGCTGCACGTCCTACTAAGTCGGAGGCAGACAACGAACTGGGAGGGCGGGGGAGCGCTCTCCCCACGTGCTCCCAGCAAAGTTGTGCTGCCTCCTAGTGGTCGTTGGGGAGATCGCTCCCAGTGTCCGAATTACCGGACGAGAGGGTATAGAAAAGCATCTTTTAGATCCATAGAGGACAGCCAATTCCCTTGCAAAATGGTAAGGCAAATAGACTGCAATGTCTCCACTAAAGTTTTTCTGATTTTCAGGAAACAATTTAACCTCTTTAAGTCCAGAATGGCTCTCCGCTTTCCCATCTTTTTTGGGACCAAAAACAGTATTGAATAGAGGCCTTGTCTCTGTTCCAAATATGAGGACTGGTTCTATGATATTTACCTTTAGAAAATGCAAAATCTTGCTGGTCATTGCTGTGTGTTTGACTGTATTCTTTGACTCTGGGGACAAGGTAAAGGTCTGTGGGGGGAAGCCTGAGAAACTCTACTGCATACGTCTGTGAGACAGTCTCCAGAACTCACTTGTCAGATGTTGCACTGGTCTAACCACCTACCCTCTCACTTCAGCCACCTCAGGTCCTCCATATACCAGAGGGACTGTAACAAATTGTTGGTGCCCAGGTGTGAGTGTTGGTAGGAGCAGTCCCAGAAAAATCACACAAACATAGGGGATTTGCTGATTCTACCTTTATTCTGGCTCTTCAGGGCTTCCCGGTCAAGCAACCAGGTTCAAGCCCAACATAGTATCTGTAAACACACTTCCTTCTTCATTTTACTGTCTTTATATACCAGTAACAAACATCAAAGTCCATTCAAGCCAGGTAAAAATCCCTTGACTAACACTCACAGGTTTTGTCAGGCAGCAAATAATTCCCTAGGCAGCAGATAATTCCCTCCTTCCTGGGCTTAGCCTTCCCCAATACCTGGTCAGCAGCTCCTCTTTGGTATGCAGAGTTTTCAGGACCTTAGACAGCCACACTCAGGAGAGATCCTTTCAGCTTGGCAGTCAGGAGCAGACTGAACTGTTGGGCTCAGGCTGCTTTCTTTTATACTCCTCAGTGGGCGTGGGCAACTGTCTAGTCCTCAGAGTTTTAAAGGCCCAGTGTTCAATTCCCTCTTGACGTGCTCTTAAAGAGGGAATTGAACACTGGGCCTTTAAAACTCTCAATCCCAGGATTCCGACTCCTGGGCTGAAGTAAGTAGCAAAATAAACTAGCAGAACACTCCTGGGGATTAGTGGTTTTGGCTCACACAGTTTAATCATGCATGCTCTAAAATGACAAAGAGAATCTTTCTACCATCACATTAAGTAGTCAAAACCCAAGAGAAACCCCTCTTATACACGAGATCATTAAAAAGATTTCTACCTAATTTTGGCTTTCTGTAGGTATTGGATAAAAAAGGCATAGTTTGCCCTAAGCATTTGAAATAAGACAAGAAAATCACTATTCAGTTATGCATGCATAAAAAAGAATGCAGAGTTCATACTGGCATTAAAACTACAGGGAACAAGTCACATGAATCCTCACCTCAAAATATTTCATTTTCTTGGCAATTTTCAGTGCAACAGAGAGCAACTTGTAGAATCCACTAATAAGAGGTAACCGTGTTGACTGTATAATCAGTTCATAACCAAATGAATAAACCCATGGTTCAAAATATTCAACATGCTTTCCAGGAAGTATTTCTCTATAAAATACATACAAATTAAACAGTAAGAAAAGAAAGCCTTCTACTAGTTTCAAGGTGAACATGAAAATTGCCATAACAGAGCAGACCAATGATACCCAAACTCAAATAAAAGTCAATGATGCAAGAAGAATCTGTAAATCTCTCAGGCTGCACCTATAC
Source organism: Sphenodon punctatus (assembly GCA_003113815.1). Classification (NCBI taxonomy): domain Eukaryota; kingdom Metazoa; phylum Chordata; class Lepidosauria; order Sphenodontia; family Sphenodontidae; genus Sphenodon; species Sphenodon punctatus. Next base: position 1,355,019 of record QEPC01001916.1, on the reverse strand, counting down.
ATCATCAATATAAGGGGATGGTGGTATTGCCTCCTGAAACCAGTTGGTGAGTGTGCTTACAATATTTACTTGAATATTGCCCCAATAAAGGTCCTGTATACCTAAAGATACATTACTAGAGTCTTTGGGGCTCTTACTACAAGATACTGTACTATGCTTCATAAAGACATCTCGTGCCCATAAGCAGAAGAGCAAAACAACCCTTATGTTTATAAGTAAAAAAATTAGTGTAACTGTAGAAGCTATTTTAAAAAATACGCTCTAGGTCTGGCAGCCAGTGATGTCTGAGAATATTAAAATCTTTTTTAAAGTACTATATTGGTAACGAAGATTTTTTAATATAAAATGTTAAAGTAGGAATAGTTCATAATAAGAAACCTATATTCTTCAAGCACACTTCTTAAGTTAATACTCTGAACGTATGCACTTAGTACACAGCAGTCATACTGGTGTGACCCTGGTGCCAGTCAGCCCTGGTGAACATGAGACTTGATTTCTGTAACTCCCTCTTATATGGAGCAATCTAAGCAGTGCTTCTCCACTGCCTACTGCTTTTTCAGAATGCAGCAGCATGGCTGCTTACTAGTTAGGCAGCCATGAGAAAATTATGCCTGTCTTGCACGCTCTACATGGCTGCCTGTGGAGAGGCCAACTGAATTTAGGATTTCACTGCTGATTTTTAAGGCACTGAACAGTTTAAGCCATGCCTATATCCGTAACCTGCTCCTGGAGACTTGTCCTGATGGGTATCTGAACTCGGATACTACCCATTGTTTGGGGATCCTATTACCCTTATGTCAGTGGGCAATCAGGCCTTTGCTGTGGCAGGCCCCTCAGCGTGAAGCTCTCTCTCTCCAGATATTTCCTCCCTCCTCACATTTAAAGGTACATGAAAACTTTTTTATTATTATATTCCAATGCTTTCAAAAAGGATCCACTGCTGTCTCACCTTAGTGTATTTTCCTTTCCCTTTTCCTAGTGTACTAAATATAACAATTATTTTTGTGAAACATCCTGAGTGCCATTTGGATATGGAGGCGGGGTGTTATATAAATAAAATTATTGTTATGGTTATTATTATTATTATACTGTGTAACACAGTTACTTCCTGTCTCTCTTTTACATGCACCAAATACCCTAAGGTTTATTCCAACTCTTCCACAAAGTTACAGTACGGAGACTAATATCCCTGGTCCAAAGCATGCAAAAGTGTTTAGTACCTCATAGCCAGTGTTCAGGAACTTCTCTATCATATCCTATTTCATATATGGTCAAAGATATGTAAATAAAATATGTCAGCCTTCCAGAGCACCTTACCATCCCAGAAACTGCTCCATGCTTCCTAATCTACACAGAATGTTCAGTACCTGCAGAATTCTACCAGATTAATGAATGCTGTAAAATCTTGAGGCTTAGTTGGATGTAAGTTTGCAGCTGGATCAGAAGTAGGAATCATCAAATCTCTGACAGCTTCACTTTCATCCTGCGAAAAATGTTACAAATGTGCTTCAACACAGAGAAGGTATTACTGAGAGTGACAACATTTATTTATTCAGATTTATTTGTATAGAGCTTTCATTTGGCAACAGGGCAAGAAACCTTGACTAGGTTTGTATAAAATAACTTTTTAAAAGCTACAATGCATAGTAATTTACTTTTACAATTAGTACAACTCATCCCTGAGTACAATTAGCACAGCTGCTCATCCCGAAGTTAATACCAATGAAATTTATTTACAGCCATTGCCAAATATAATCACAGCGTACATTCCATACAGTATCTAACACAAGTTATGCTACTGTGTGATCTATTAATACTATAATCTCCATCACCAAATCACAATTAAAAATTCAAATCTAAGATAAATATCAATATACAAAGAAAATACGCAATTTATTTCTTCTTAATCATGTGCTTACGAAGTTTCCTAGCCTCATATACATATTTAGCCAAGGAAGTAAGCATGTACACCTAATCACTTTGTAACATCTACAGTGTTTTCTCAAAAACCAAAAAGGGACCAATACCACAGCTGGCTTCAAAAAATGTCTCTAGGTGCCTCATACAAAGGACATACCCATAAAAAATGGATCGTGTACCCCTAGGGCAATGACAGAGTCTTTGTGCAGAGGGAATTTTGGCCCACCTCCCTTTTTGTATATTGGCATCTAGCTAGTTTAAACACAATTTCATCAGTGCCTCTCTATAAACAAATCAGGTAATAACAGACAAATAATATGGTTGTGTATTGTCAAAACAGATATTTATAGAGCAGAATATGATTGTATGCTTTAGCATTTGCCAGATCTTCTTGCGCGGATATCCATCCCCAAGTTAAAAAGCATGTGTAGAAAAAGGAACTACAAATGTGTAGAAATGGGTTTTGTCTACGTTGTATAAAACCACTAAGGCATTGTGAAAACAAAATTTAACACAATTTGACTTTTTAGAATTTAACACAATTTGACTTTTGAGTTTTATGTGGTGGATGTTTTAAGGGCTGCACTGTATGAAAAACTCCAGGAAATAGAAGATTAAGAGACTTTTATCAAAATAAGTGATGCAAAAACAAGGAAAAAGGTCCAGTCTTACCTCCTCTCCACTAAAATTCTGTTTTTGAACTGTGAGGTCCAGCTTCTCAATGACCTTCAGTATTGCTTTTATGAGTTCATCATACAACAAACGGTTTAAAGATTGTAGTGGTGAGTTTGTAATTAGAAAAGTTTCCTCTGCCAACAGGGAGTCCTTTATAAAAGAAAAAGGGATAAAATCCCAAACCATGTTAACATCCATTCTCTGTAACAGCTACAAAGTTATTTTTGGATATAGCTTCTGTCTGAATTCCAATGTTTGAGGATGGTGAAGTATGGGGCTATTGCACTGCCCGCAGATATTTGTTTACTTAATTTGGTCGTTATGTGCTTGTACCATGTTTGAAGTCCATGTTATAAATCTACACCAAGGCCAATCTGTCCAACTACCTGGAAAGGATCTATGGCCAGGCCCAGACTTAGAGGCAGGCCCTCTAGGCCCAGGCCTTGGGTGGCATTTTCTCCGGGGGCGGCAATCCTGGTGCCGGCTCTGCCCTGTTCCTTTTTTGTTTTTCTCCCTGCACAGCCAAAGCTGCTGCACGCAGCCAAAGCCTGCTGCCTAGGTCCCCATCCCTCACCTGCCTCTGCCATCTGCTTGCTAGTAGTGCTGCAGCAGTGAGTGATCAGAAGGTTGTTGCCTTGTAAAGAAGGTTCTTCAAGATAGCTCCCAGCATTCTCACAACTGGGTTGTGCATGCTCACCCTATTCAAATAATAGACCATGTGATGGTCTCGAGCTCCTCTAGTATAAAAAGCAATTTCCCCCCTCAGAATGAGAGTTCCTTCCAACCCTTTCTAAGAATATAAGAAAAAAATGGCATGCAGGGCTGGAAGGGTGGGTGTTGTGAAAATGTTTGGAGCCATATCAAAGAATCTTGTTTACGAGGCAGCAACCTTCTGTTCTTCTTCGAGTGGCTCCTCACATGCCCTTTTTACATGGCTCCACGGGGGGGGAGAAGGGGGGAGAGGAGGTCCATGGGCACGCTGGTGGGGGGGGGCGTGCACACAGCCGCACATGCATCCCCACTCACCCCCTGCTCATCTGCACCCACGGAGCAACCTCCATTTTCCCCGGTTGCTCCGTGCATGGGGACAAGTGGGGGTTGAGTGGGGATGCGTGTTAGGTAGGCGTGTTCACACACCCACAGTCACCGCAGGCGTGCACGCTGTATCATTCACATGGAGTTCCCCCATCCATGAACACACAACGTGGGGGCAGGGCTTGGGGGCAGCAGCCTGAGAAGGGCCTAGGAGTGCAAAATTCCTAAGCCTGGCCCTGTCTATGGCTAGAACAACAGAAGTAGAACTAGAGCTGGCTGAAAAGAGAAAATAATATAGTATTTTGGCAAAAGAAAAGAAAGAGTTGGGCAAAATAAAATTGACACTTTCAAAACAAAAGACATTTTTTATTTTTTCAAATGTTTTGTTTCTTCAGTTCTGACTCAACATGTAATGTCAATGATAAAATGAAATTATTAAAATGGGAAGACTTGGTTTCTACGTTTTGAAATTTCCCAAAGCTTCAAAAATAAAATAAGGGTTTCAATTCAAATGTCAGAATTCACTTTTGAGGACACATTCATAACCACCTTCACAAAACTAAGGTCAAAATTAAGGCTGAAACAAATATGCCGTTTCCCATAAATGAATATCCAAATTTGTCTTTGTTGCAAAGTTTGCTTATTCATTTCTTCAGTATTCAGTACTGCATTCACATAGGTTACGTCAGTTACTTTATTCTTCATTAGTCAGTATTTTCTTGACTTGCTGCTGCACTACGCCACTTAGACCGTTTTCACATAGACACCCACACCCCCACACACATGTGGGGGGGGGGGGCGCCTGTGCAAATGCTGCAGCAGGTGTGGGGGGGAATCTGTGGGCGCTCGTGGAAACCGTGGGTGGGGGTGCGTACACGCTCCACCTATCACCAACGCACAGAGCAACAGGTGCCAATGTCTGATGTTCCATGCGTGGAGATGGGTGGGGGTCCATGGGAACACACCCCAATGCACCGCCCACCCACTGCACTGCCCACGCAACCCCCCCACGCACCCGCGTCCCTTAGAAAAGGGCCATAGATGGATCAGTCATTCAAAAATTCAAGAAACCTGCCAAATATTACCACTAAAGATACAAAGTTTTGAATACTGAAGCAGACCAAAACAAAGATTCTTAACTGCAAAAAGATGACAAAGTGAATACCACTGTCATATTTGCTTCGCAAAACAGATACAAATATATGTAATTTGTTGAATTCAGTATTTGCTTCAAATATCTGTTTCAGGTGTAGTCAGGATGAAGGTGAACTGACAGAGCTGTTCAAGGCAACACACAGAAGATCTGGTTCAGCTCCATACACTTAATTTCTCACTTTAAAGGACGTGAAATATAGTCAAGATAAAAATATCTTAGCCAAATACATTTAAACAAACTAAATCATGGAGTTCAATTTTTTCCTTACAAGGTCTCAGCAGTGAGGATTTTGTTTTACCTTCATTATATCACAGTTCAGTAGATTTCTAAAAAGGTCTAGATAATCCTTGTATGTAGGTACTTTCAATTTTCCTGTTCTAACTTCTCCAGCTGCAGGGGGTTCTTCTGACTTAGAATCTACTTTCCCAAAAGCCTCCTAAAAATAGTGCAGTAGAGAAATAAATTAATATTCTTGTGATTGTAAAATACACTGCACACATCAATACCTACAAACCACTTTAGAATATTTCCCTCATAAGCAGTCCCAAAAACTAGCTGGAAACTGATTTTTGATCAGAAGACTAGAAACAAAATGCACCCAATATTCTCCACACTGAAGACAGAGCACAGTGAATGACTTTTCAAATCAATATTGGTCCTCCATTTCCTTTCAAGTGTAGTCTGTTACTTTAGAGAAACTTACAGCGCAGACTGCTCAGATCAGATTTTTCTAGCCATGTGAGAAACTTGACTTATCAGAAATTCTGTATAAGCAGACTGACACACAGCTCTGCTATGCTGTCAACTAAGAGTGAAATCAAATGAGATGATAGCTCACATTAGCCCTCAACACACACGTTCTCGGCTGCCCGTTTATTAGGTGTCTGCCACATGGCCATCACCCACCACTCACAGCCGTGTCTGGATACACTGTAAGCCCACTGTGCAGGCAAATTCAGGCTAATGGGAGCCCATGTGGTCACGTCTTATTAATTAGGGTTTGCCCACAGCCTCACAGGCACCCAGATCCATCACCACCATAGAGTCATGCCTAGCGCGCTCCCTCAGCTGTGAGGTGGCTGCTAGAGGAAAGAGCGAATGGACTCTCTCAGGTGAGAGGCAGCTGCAAGAGGAGAGCGCCATTATGCTCTCCCAGCTGACAGGTGGCTGCAATAGGAATGAGGCAGGGGATGCAGGAAGGACCTCCTCCAGAGCATCTTTGCCCACACTCCTCTCAGGAGCTGCAGGGATCCTCCAGAGGAGTCACACGCTTCCCTCGGTTCCTTTCCTAAATGCAAGTGCAGATCCTCCGAAGAAGGTCCTTCCTGAATCCCCTGCCTCACTATCTACTCTCGCAGTCACCTGTCAGCAGGAAGAGCACCATCACTAATCCTCATCTCAGCAAGGAGAGTGTGATCTCTCTCTCCTCTAGAAGCTGCCTGTTGGCTGGGAGAGCACAATCGCTAAGCTGCCTCTCAGATTGGAGAGAGTGATCCCTCTTTTCCTCTTGCAGCCACATCTCAGCTGGGAGAGTGTGTTACTGCTGGTTCTGATGGAAAGGGGGGTCATGGCCTTCTCTGGCTGTCACACACACACCCTTTCCATCAGAGCCAGGGCTAGAGAGAGGGAAAGTGCTGGGTGGTATTACTAATGGCAGCTGCCACCAGCACATGAAATGCTCGGAGGGGGCTGCCCATTTATTAGCTCTACATGCTGAAACAGGGCTGCACAGACTGAACACAGACTCCAGTGGGCTATCACCTCGTTTGATTTCACACTAAGACCGTGGCACATCAGACATGAAGCAGATAGAGGAATCAGGAGCTCAATCTCACTTTCGGAGCCCCGAATTCCTCTCTCTGCAGTGCACTCCACAAGCCCAGAGTCTTTGTTGACAGCACAGCAGAGCTGTCTGTGAGTCAGTGAAATCTTGATGTGCACTCACCAACACATTGACAGCACTACCATGCTATCAACCAAGACTTGAGCTTTTCAGGCACAGTGCAGATAGTGGAATCAGGTGCTCAGAGATTGAGTGCCAGTATTCTCTCTCCATCCTGCTCAACAAGCTCCATTTTTTTACATGAAAATCTGAGCATTGTATTGACCTCTGGCTGACTTTGTGACAAGCGAGTTCAAGTTACCTGGACCCCACTGGACTTCATTACAACAGACCAACTCTTTATATTCCTCGACAAGAAAAAAAGCTCAGAAAGATCTCTCTTGGAATTATGTGAAGTTTTTTTTGTTTTTTTAACAGAACACAGAGGATGTTACAACCTAGTGTCAGACAACTAATCAAAGCAAGAAATAAGTTTATGGGTGGGAGAGAATTCTATTATGTCATTCAATGCTCCTATTACATGAAATAGACAAAAGAACATGGGACTCTCATTCATTAAAATATATGATAAATGATTGGGCAGTCCATCTAATTATTTTAAAGGTGCAAAAATGTCTACATCTTCTCAGAAAACAACACTTTGTAGACAATTTATTTCCTTAATGATTAAGGGAGAAGGTTATTCTTTCTTTATAGATCTAATAAAAAAATAGACAATGGTTGCTGCATTTGCCTATTTTTAAAAATAACTGAAATATTTCCAACTAAATTTATACTTAATTTTTTTAAAAAATACTAAGCAAATTGCTTACACTTGAAAAGGTTATTGGCTTTGAACAGACTCTGATTAAACCCTGATGCACTGAAAAGTAAGAGTTAGCAGAACAAATTAAAAAGCACATCATGTAAATGAATCAACAACTTAAACTATGCATTGCTTAGTATAAGATGATCAATTTTTTATTTCTGGCATTCTGATTAAAATAGTTTTAAAAATATAATAATGGGAGAGCACACTTTGCAAGTGCCGTCAAAAATGAGCACTGTGTTTTGTAGTCCATCATTTTGAGCTCCCCACGTAACACACACAAATACTTCCTCTTCCCTCTCAAGGTGGGATGGCAACTATGTTCAGGGAACAACGTTCACTGCATTTTCTCCATTAGCTGCAATGGAGGAAAACAGGTCTCTGCACTGGGTAAAAACAGACACACAGGCGGTGAAATGGCTCCCCAGCTTGGGGTGGGAAACAGCCGCCGCCACTCTCTGGGTTGAGGAGGGGCACCGACCAAACGGGCCCGCGGCTAGAGAGCCATACCACTGCCTGCAAAGATGGGGGTTTTGAGTAGAACATTATGTTTCAATATCATCCTATCTTGAAATTTACCATTTTTTCACTAATGAAAAGCACTAATGAAAGCGAAGAGATGACCATACTATGCACCATCAAGTAAAATCTACAATGCCATTTATTACCAGAGTATTATTATTATTATTATCAGCAAGCATTTATACAGCGCCAGCAATGTACCTGGCGCTTTACAAAGTAATTGAATAGACGCAGTCCCTGCCCTAGGGCTTACAATCTGAGAACATTTCAGTAATAAAGAGAGACTGCTCTCTGAGGTTTAATTCAACATTCAGTGACTAATTGGACATGTTTCTTTAACTTAAGTAAATTTTGGAAATAGGAAATGAAGGGCTGTATTTTTCTGTGTGACAGAGATCCCTAAACCTCAGAGACCCGAATAAAAGCTCTAACAAATTATTCTATATTTTGCAGGCACTGCTATTTTTCTCTACCCCTTTGCCACAGATCATCATTATATTCTGATTCAAATCTGCCTTTAAACTTGCTGCGTTGAGTCCTTGATGGACCCAGATGATTAAAGTACGTGCCTTATTTGAGTCTACGATATTGGCGAGTACCCATCTGAAACACGGCCATAGTAAAATGACAGCGGGTACAGAACAATAACTCAAGGAAGAGCCAAACCAATCCAGGGCCTAACAAATAGGAGTTCTCAGGGCACTCCATCACTGGCCTTTATTACTGATACCATCCAAAATGATTTTTCACAAGCTTCTCTCATATCTGGCTTATCAATATAAGAAAAAATGAATCACTAAACCACAGACTCACCCACAGTGCTGATAAAACTCCAAAGTACTGGCCCCTTTCCTGCTAGAGCTAGGAAAATCTTTACGATGGACTTGCAACAGATAGACTGCATTTTTACACTGTACTGTGGGAAACTATCTATCTGTACCACAATCAGATGTTCAAGAACTGGAGTATATACTTCAGGAATCTAGAATAGTACAAAAAGAGCATTGTATGAAGGCAATGACTATAACTTTACCAACACAGAAAAATATACAAGCCTTCCCCAATTAGAAAGGTTTCAAATCAAGAATTAAGAGAAAATGTAAACCATAAATGTTTTTAAAAATTATAAACCATTAAATTTTGTTGCTATAATGCAGAAATTGAAGTTAAATAATCTTCATAACAACGATTTGGTGTGGGGAGGGGGAGCTGGCATTTAAGATAGCTATATAGATAGAAAACAAGAATAAAGTTTAGCTGTATTACGTCCACGGAAAAGAAAGATTCTGAAAGAAGGAAAATATTTAGCAAAGAATCAACCAAAGCAATTGCATTCATTTCCTACTACAATGAATAGAAGTAAGTCAGTCATTCATATTATAGTTTAACAAAAAGTGGATTCGATTTCTTTTCATTTTTACAAATCTGGAGAATTCAAGTATATTTTCCTCTCATTCACACGCTCCTTCTCCCCAGCAGTATTTTTTCCATGTGTACATATACCTGGCTTGAAATTGTTCAGCCCATAAGTTTGGACTTGCTACCAGCTTGAGGAAAGGTCCTCTGTGGTCCAAACATTTACCTACCCTAACCAACAAGAGGTTAGTCCAATAAAAAATATAATCTGAACTACAATTTTTGTCTTTACCTATTACCTTTCTTTGGGCCAACACAGTAACCACACACTCATATCCATCTAACTCCAAATCGATTGCCAAAGCAAAAGGAGTCACATTCAAAACAGAAACTCCAAAATCATAGGTTTTCCTATGACTCTATTCTGTCTATAACATTTCTTTAGTGAAGCAGATAATGATGTCCTTCTATAAAATATGTTTTAGTGAAAAGCAGCTGAATAGGCTTTATATTGTAATAACTGGAGAAATTAAATTGGTTATAACTGTGCTATGCAGATTAGACTAGAGGACATTTATAATTCTGATCTTAAGATCTATACATCTCTAGAAAGGTCAGAGGACTGACCTTATGATATAGCATAACTTATAATAAAGATGTCTATATTTCTCTATCCCGTTCAGGATAAAAGATCTTCAGAGGGCGAAAACAAATATGTGCATTAACTCTGTTTTAACACTACTTTAACGTTTCTTATGCATGTTTCAAAGCTCCATATGGTGCCAATATAGCCCTGCAACTTGCATAAGAAATTTTAAAGCAGGGTTCAAGTGGAGTTTACAAGCACGTCTGTTTTCATCCAGAAACAAGGAGAGTGGATTGACTATGTAGAGGACACAGTGAACTGACGATTCACAAGAAGCTGTCAAAATGAACAAAATAAACACAGGACAATTGATTTTTAAATAATAAATTAAAAAATCACACAAGTATCATTTTTAAGTTGACTATATTTCTTTAACACAGTTAAAAATATGGTTTCCATATACAGATAATCTAATGAGGAGATAAATCTGCATTCAGAAAATATTTTAAATCGCTACTGTGCTTCCCCTATTCAAGTGTCTAGATCATCTTTATGGTATAGGCCCTGGCAAGACCTGCTTCTGGATCCTGATGGTTATCTGTGTTGAGAAACCACCTGCTGTTTGGGGATCCCACCATCATACCTTAAGTCAGTGGACTTATTTATTCTCCAGATGCATTTAGGATCCACTGTTGGTTCCCCTTAGTTTTTCCCTCCCTCTTTCCCTTTCAAACTGTTTAAGTGGATTTAGATTTTAAATGAATTTTACATTGTGTTGTTGTATTTTTATGTTAAGAACATAAGTGCCATTTATGGGGCCAGCCCAATGGTCCATCTAGCCCAGCATTCTGTCAGATGGAGCCAGAATGCTCCAGGGGAGTATGCAGCAGATTACAATGAAGTAATCCATTTCTTGACATCTTCCCCATGCTTCTGACAGTCAAGGGTCTTGTACCTCTAAACAATCCACTTAGTAGCCCTTAATGGATCTGGCTTTCAAAAATGCATCCAATCCGTTTTTGAAGACTGCTGTGCTACCGGCCTGTACAATATCCTCTGGCAAGGAGTTCCACGATTGTATTGTACACTGGGTGAAAAAGTACTTGCTTTTATTTTCTTTAAAATCGGCTCCCTGTTAACTCAGTGTTGTGAAGTACACTGAACACCATTTGGCAGGGGGCATGATAAAAATAAGCTATTACCTCTCAGCAGGTTCCTATTAAACAATCACCACAGTACAGCAGTTGTCCAACCTTTTGGACGAATGGGTACTGCCAATGCTGAAAATTCCTCACAGACCATCATGAGCCCCCAGAGGAGACTATGGCCCAACTCATGATCAGTGCACCTGGCTAGTTAGTTATGCAAAAGAAAGTAGCTTCAGTCCCTACTGGTTCCACAGCCACCTCAAGCGGAAGGTGGGGCTCGGAGATGATCCTTACACTTCCAAGTACACACAACTCCCTCCTTCAAACAACAGCATGCCAGCACAGACTGAAGGTCACTTTGCTCCACCTCACTCCTGGATGGCTTGTCCATCTAAAGGCGGGCTGCCAGATGTGCAGGCAAAGCAGAGGCAGCTTGCTCCACTCATCCCCTTCTGATGCTCTGGAACATCCTGGAGCACCGCCAGCAGAGCGGGCCAGCCAAACCCAAGGCACCAGTTAAGGTGTAGCTGCTGTCTGTCTGCTCGGCAGACTGTTACTGCAGGTCTGCTCTTGGCTGGCGGTTGCCCCAGTCAACGCCACAGAGTTGAGGGCAGCAGCCTAGAGCGTTGGGTGATCTACCGACAACTCTATGGCAAGTGGGGAGGGCACCATGCAGAAGGGCCACAGCAGTACCATGAGCAGCCCTGGAGGTGGTCAACCCCACGTCTGTCTAAAAACACCCAATGTCTAGAAGAATTTTCATTTAAAGATGGTCTTGAAGTGGTGCCATTTATCCCATCATCTGGGAGCCTACAATGTTGCCAAAGTGGAGTCTTTAGCGTTGCAGTTGAAAGCATCACTAACACATCCATAGACCTCTAAGGTACTGAATAAGTAACCCCATGTCTGAAGATTTAAATAGTACTCCACTTACTGTATCTATGTGGAGTATGACGCTTGCGATTGACTGGAGAAAACTTGGTAGTTGATACACATGATCATCTGCGGTCTCTGCCTCAGTGAGATACATTTGCTTACAACGCTGGAGGAGCTCGATGTACATGAAATCAACATCCTTAGAGTTTATAGCTTTACAAGGCTTTAAATGAAATAAAGTTAATATTAAAACAAATTAAACAACACTTTTGTGAAACGAAGTCAAAAGGTTGGATTAAATAAAAGGTTTTCCTCTTGAGTTTACAGGAACCTGATCATAAATTTGCCTAAATATGGTGACTTTGATATATAGTTCATTGCAACTTGTCATTAAAATAGATTTCTAACCCAATCTGAGGTGTAAGGTATACTCTGCTCTTTTATAAGTGGAAATGTGGATACAAAATATCATCTCGATTTTCAGCAAACTAACTTTTAAAAGTACACGAGCAACATTAAGGTGCACCTTAGCAGCCACTCTCAAAATTAAAACAGGACAAGAATAAAAAAACAGAAGTGCCAAACTGGGTTGAGACCAATGGTCCATGTCTAGCCCAGCATCCTGTCTCCAGAAGTGGTCAGCTTAATTTCCATCCGAGAAGAAGCGCAGAGCAGATCATAAGGGAGCAATCCATTCCCTTCTATTCACTTCCAGCTCTCCCAGTTACAAGTATCATTTTCTGACCAACTTGGCTAAGAGCTATTTATGGATCTATCCCCATACTATTTATCCAAACCATTTTTTGAATACAGTTACGCTACTGGACTTCAAAATATTCCCTGTACTTCCTTTTATGTTTTAAATCTACAGCCAGTTAAGTTCATAAGGTGTCCCCATTTATTTGCTCCACACCACTCATCATTTTATACATTTCTATCATACCCAGCCTCAACTGTCTCTTCTCTACGCTGAAGAGCACTAACATATTGACCTTCCCCTCACACAGAAGTAATTCCATAATTCTGCATGCTCTAAGCTTCAAGGTGATTAAAATTGGAGTATGTACCACTGTTATTTGTTAGCAATCTCCTGTGGGCTGGTCAGAGGTATCAGTGTTGAAAGTCGAGTAAATTTTGTCCTGCACTCTTAGCTAAGGGGCATGAAGGGGAAAAGAGAGCTATTTAGCTCTAAATAAGTCTTTATTCAATCCACAGACACAACAGTTCCAACTTCTAAAAGCTGCCAATGCCTGAGATTTTATAAGTCCCTCCATAACAGAAAGAGAACTTAAGATGATGAATGAAGTCAAAAACAGGAGACAATGGAACTAACATTTATCACTGTGAAACTTCCACATCAAGGGAAATAACTACCATGATTAACATGCACTGAATCTTCCCACTGAAATCAAGAGATGTTTAATTAGTGATGATATTGCTGGACTCCCTAGCAATGATTTAGCCAAAATCCCAAAGTCTAATTATGCGGTCGATTTACTTTACAACAACTAGCAAGAAAGGAATTCCCTACAAAGCAGATTTACTGAGTCCAAATAAACATGCAAGATAAAGGACTTCCTTGTTGTAACATTAAACCTGTCTAAAATGCTGTCACTTCAAAGAGTTATCATACCTACCGCTGCAAAAAGTCCATATCCACGAATGGCAATGGACAACTCCTTGTTGCTGGAATCCATCTTTCTGATGATACCATAGAATTGTTGCATAAAGAACTGCAGCGTACCCTTGTGCATTTCTGCATCCTTAGCCACCATTAGAGAAATCTGAATGCACAAAAAAATATGTATTTTCAAAAACCTTAGAACCAAAACCAAAAAGCAAGTCCCCCTTAAAACAGCACATCAGACAACATGTGGTGCAAACAGACGTGCCAGTAGCCTACATTGACTCGGGAGTCACCTGCACATTTGTTTTGTTGCCACCAGATGTTTGACCGCATATGCCCCGAGGCGGGCGGCCAGCTGCTACAGGAGGCGTCCTCCAGAGAAACTCAGAGACATAGCCCAGGCCAACACCTGCCCACCCAGGCCAATCCGGGCTAAAGGGGTCTAACACATCTGTTTTGTGCCCAAGCCCAACGCCAAAGCAAGGTCGGTGGATCAGGCCCCTGAGCTTCACCGGCTCCGCAAAAAAGCTCCCCCATCAGCTGTTTCGTGCATGCATCGAGCCCACCAAAGAGCTGAATGGGGGTGGGGGGCAGGAGCATTCCCCATCAGCTGTGTGGCAGCAGATTGAGGGGGGCAGGAGCATTCCCCCCCCCATCAGCCGTTTGGCAGCAGCTCTTCCTGGGTCCCAATCCTGCTGAGCAGCATTAGTCAAAAGTTCTGTCCAGTGTGGATAGCTCCTAGGGCCAACCCAAGGCACAGAGGGACCTTTGAGGGCAGCGCCTGTGCTCGGGTTAAGGAGGAGGAAGGGCTACACGTGGCCCAGAGTGAGCCACGGATTCACCTCACTGCCATCACATCGGTTTTCACCCATATTTGAGCAAGCAATTATTTAGTATGGCTACTGTTAACGTGTATAGATTCACTCACAATCTCTGTTCTATTGTTTCAGGAAATCTAGCTTGAAACTGAGATTAGGTTTGCTGTACCTGTTTAAGAAATGAATCTAGGGCTGAATGACCAGCTTTCTTCAAGTCAACATTTGTATGGCTGCACCACTTAGACATCACTTCAAACAGTGAGACATAGTTGTCCAAAAGGCAGATGCTGAACTGAACAGCATGCACACTCAGCAAGTGCAATCCAGCTGCAACAAAAAACATTTTTATTTAAAAACTAGAGTTTAGTTCCAGCTTGACAATTGAGCATGTTCAAGTAAGTTTCAATTACAGCAAGTGAAAATTTCAGATACCTGCTGATCAATTTCTTCTTCTGATTATGAAACAGCCACATCTAAAACTTTGTTTATGCTAGCTGCACATGTGAAACCAAGAACGAAAAGAAGCCTCCTGCTTTTATCAAACAGAAACACACTTACCCCCTCAGAATTTATATTTCAACCTGTTGTAACTCAGGCAAGTCTTTCCACATCTCCCTACAAGGCTCACTCATGCCACATTTCAGACCGTTAGGTTGCATTGTTCCAATTTCCTAACACTTAGAATTTACGTTATTTTAACAGAGCAGCACCACAGGCTTTTAAGACACTGCTGCAGCTTTATAATTTTACTCCTGTGGAGAATGCGACTCTAGATGCTTAAAACAGGGAACTTTACGTAACAGTCTGGTTCTCAACTTTTCTCTTAAGACTTCTTCCCACATTACACTGGACACTCCTCTCCCATTTAAGTGGGAATCAAATTCGCTTTACCAATATGGCAAAAGCAGAGATTGTGGCCCCTAAAGGAAAAACCATGATCTCCATGTTCAGAGTCAACCTACACTACTTTTATTCCTATATATTCTATACAGAGTATTCTAAAAATATATATATTCTCTTCTTACCACCATCTTACCCCAACCCCCCCAACATAAGTGGTTGCTACCCCACATGCCCATCCAAGAGCCATGCATCCAACTGCGCATCTGAAGGTGGAGCGGGGGGATGCGCACTCCTGTGAGCCACGGAACACCCACTCATGGTCACTCAAGGAGCACTGCTGAGAAATACGGAGTGCGCCGTGCAAGGACGGCCAAACAGGTCCATGGCAACTGGTGGCCAACGGAGCCCCTGCCCATATGAACGGCGCCAGTTGGCCAACAGGTAGGTCCGCCAGTACCATGGAGGCTCATGGCCCCGAAGCCCAGTGGCCCCACTATTTGCGGCCCAGCCAGCTCCCTGGTCCCACCCCCAGCCCTACCTGGAGCCCTAAAAGGACACATGCACAAAATACAAAACCCTGTTGGGCCAAAGTACACCAGACCCTTGGGGAGACGAAGAAGCAGCAAACCAAAGTCTTGGAGGACAGCAGCTTGGCCAGTCAGGTAAGTGAACGACCCCCAGGGAGGTCAGGGGCAGCACGAAATACCTGGTCAGGGCGACTAAGGTAACACATGACAGTTATGTTGCCTTTTCACAGGCAAGTACCAGCACAGCTGCCACCGCAAGCACATTATCGCCGGTCCCAGCTGCACTCCCCACAACCCCCAGTCGAGGGGCATGCCCTGGCCCAATAATGAGACTTCATCAGGCTGTGGAGGGATAAACAGGTGCAGCTGAACCTCGTGAGATGCTTCCACAATGAGTTGCTATATCAAGGCATCTCCGAGGAGATGTTATGGCTGGGGTAGAATAGGGACAGGTACCAGTGCTTGCAGCAGGCAAAGGATTTGAAGCGTGGATACAAGTTGGTCCATGACAACAACTTCAAGTCCGTCCGCACCATGCAAACAAAAACCTACTTTAAGCAGTTCAACAAGTTTCTCTGCATGGACAGTTTCTCTCCCACACCTACAGCAGGGCCCTCATCAGGGGGCAGAAGTAGGTGGATAACCCTCCCCCAATGCCCAATCCCACCCAACTCTCTCATCTGCCCCCGATCCCCCCGCCCCGCTGGAAGGCACGCCAGGTGCGGAGGGCCGAATCATGCCTGTTCTGAAGCTGTTGTCTGTGAACCCCATCGAAAACACCGTGATCCTCCACCTGCACCTCCTTGACCTGGAAAACCAGCCCCTGTCTAAGGAACCAAAGGGGGTGCAGGAGGAGGTGTCAGAGGGCATGGACACCACTCACATCGAGCAGCCTGATGAGACTGGTATGTTATTGGACCTGGAGAAGGGGGAAAGGGGCACCAAGGTGAGAAAGGCAGCTGAGAGCAACGACTAAGGAGCGCAAACCCAGGATCCTAACTTCACTCTATATTGTGTTCACAGGTGGCCAGGACAGTGAGGAGTGGAAGAGGACCAGCTCCAGGAGCCAGCAGCCCTGGCTAGGCAAGTTAAATAGGACAAGTAGCCAGGAATGCACCAAGGCAGGACACGCAGGGTTGGGAGCCACAATGGAAGGGAGGAGGGCACAAGCGAGACCTCCCAAACCACAAGCACAGGAAGGAAGGACGTAAAGGCTGTAAAGAAATGCCAGTAAGACATATATCTGCAAATGTAAGGTAGTCAATGGCTCAGGCCAGGATGTAAGAAAACAAACTGAGAACAGGTCGGGGATTCCTGATGCATATTGTAACCGCCCCCATAAGCTACATTTTACCCTTGCAATTCAAGTCGTCATGTCCATGCTTCATCACAGCAGTTCCCCCCAAAGGCCCGACATACACCCCCCCATGTCAAATGAGTATTACCATTTATTCAGCCGTCCCTCTGTCACTACAGCTGTCCACCCTCACACAAGCCATTGTTCCGCCTGTATGGAGTCCCCCTGACAGATCAACATAACAGAGAAGCTGGTTTGAAATATAGCTATCATTAGGAAAAAGAAAAGGTTACAGAAGTCTGCAGGCGAGGATGGGTTTCTTATTTTCTTTTATGCCTCCCTTTTATGTATTTTATGAATTTTATGTATATTTTACATATTTTAATTTTTGTAAGCTGCCTTGAGCTGCCTAGGCAGCAGAGGCGGCAATAGGTGCACACCTATGACCCCAAACAGAGTTGTGGGGTGGTGAGTGTGTGTTGCAGATAAGGTAAAAGACCGCATGTACAAGAGTGATCAAAGAGAGAATAGGGAGCCCTTGCTGGCAGTATGGGAGGGGCAGCGATGTGCATAACAACAAATTTCTGTTCGGCACTATCAAGCTGGATAAGCCAACTCACTGTCCCCAGTGACAGCTGTCTTAAGAGCTCCTCGTCACCCCTCCCTTTTGAATATGTCACAGTGTCCTGTGACAGCAGTCCAGGTAGCAAAAGAACTGTGAAATGATTCCCATCCCATTCAATCCAGGACACTTGGGAGGTATAGACATGGGTAGTCATCAACCAGGACAGGATGGCAGGACTGTTGCCCCCCTGAACTAGTGGCTCTCCCTGTTGCTTTGTGACGGGTTTGGAACTGCAACGGTCACAGCCTGGAACATCCACTCTGCCATCAGCAAATGCCCTGAGGAACCCAGAACCGAGGGCTCACGATCAATGGTGCAGGGAGGACGTGGCAAGGTTGCTGATGGTGGAAATCATGTGGCGGGCAGACAAGATCTGGGATGCCATCCAGAAGGTGCCACGTCAACAGAGGAGGGCCCTGCAGCGGAACAAGGCTTAGTGCAGGGCCCTCGTTGCTCTAACCTGTTGGGAGCACCTGTGGAAGCGTAGGGACTTGGCCCACCCCTGGCAGGAACTTCAAAGTCCTGTAATATGATGGAGAGGGCGAGTGAACAGATAGCACAACTAATGGCTGAGTTCATTGAAATACAGCACTCCCTTCTCCAACACACTGCGGCAGAAAGCACCTATGTCATGGCCCAAGGGCATCCCCAAAACACCATCTCCCCCCCGGCACAGGTCCCAGTGGTCCCCCCCCCTCCACAGATCTCACCCGTCAGTCGTGGTTTCCCCCCCATCAGTGACCCCTTGCTGCCCAAGACCACTAGGGCCACCTCTCCCCCCACCCCCCTGCGCCTCACCACCCACTGGCCCACCCACGTGGCCACATAGAAGACATACCCTCCACCAGCGCAGCAGCAGGATGGGGCAGATGCACATGCAGAGGAACCAGCACCCAAAAGGTCACAGCAGGCCACCAGTGGTCATGAAAGAGGCAAGAGTCACAGTCAATGACTTCATGATTCCCTAGGACTTTTCTTAATTAACGTTTTGTTTGAACACACTTTCCCTGTTCCAGACCCCACCCCCATCTACAGCCATTTCCAGTCACACTGAGGGCCCACCTCATGGACTTGTGCCATGCAGCCAGCCCCATCATCTTGTGTGCAAGCCCTCATCTCTTCTTCAACTGCTGTCCACCATTCCACTCTCAGGCCCTTTTTTAAACCTTCCTCCACATGTGTGTCAGAGGTGGCAAAGGAAGAGAGGGGGGAGGGTTGTGGCCAGAGGGTGTGACCGAACATTGTGGTATGCACCACGGAGGAGACATGGATGAGCCTGCTCCTCCAAACAGCTAGGGAACTAGCAAGAACTGCAATGTTGCTGGAGTCCTCGTGCCAGGAGCTCCAAAATACAGGTAAGCCTACCACTAATTCATGACATCATGAACTAACTTGAATCTACTTTTCACATTCTTATCTTTATTGCTGGGTGATGGAACAAGGGACAGGCCAGACCCATGTCCCTTGCATTCTAACTAGTCCAGAGCCTCCACTCACTGATCCCGAATCGAGTCTCCCTAACCATTTCTGTTCTGACCACCATAAGCCCTACGTTTGGGGTCTAGAGGAATGGGTAACCGTTTCTGCACTGAGAATGGACAGCATGTTTCCTGCTCATTGGCACAGTTGCTGCTACCCACTCGCCACCCAGGGTTGGGTGAGGCCAGGGCCTCATGAAGTGTTAGACCCTGGCCATGTGCCTGAATAGAGGCTCTAAATACATCTTAGGCAACCTGACTGTAACCCACGATTCCACTTCAACGTTTACAGTTCAGGAGCGGTGGGAGGAGCAGCGACAGGAGTCTGACATTTATTATTATTTATTTTATTTTTAAAACTTATTACCCCACCCCCCTGCCACAGGCAGCTCAGTCGAAGCTCGGCCAAAGCCGTCGTACCAGATGCAACTGGCGGAAAGCACTTCTCGCCAGTCTCCACCTGGAGATCCAGGCGGAGCTGCGCATCAAGGAGCACCCCTAGACTCCGTACCTGGGAGGTCAATGGAGGACAGACCCCATCAATGATGGGGGCCGTCAATTCCATCACCTTACCCACTATCATCACCTCTGTCTTGTCAGGATTCAGCCGCAGTCAATTAGCCCTCATCCAATCTCTCACAGCCGCCAGGCACCGAGTAAGTACCGAGACTGCCTGGCCTGGGTCGGTTGAAAAAGAGAGGTACAGTTGGGGGTCGTCAGCATAGCGATAACACTGTACACCGAACCCCCTTAATCACCTCGCCAAGTGGCTGCATATACACGTTGAACAGGAGAGGGGACAGAACAGAACCCTGAGGAACTCCACACGAGAGGTCTCGGTATGATGAAACACAGTCCTCGAGAACCACCCTCTGGGTTCTTCCGGTCAGGAACAAGCGGAACCATTCAAGAACAGTCGCGCCCACTCCTGCAAAGTCCCGCAGGCGCATCACCAACATCTCATAATCAACGGTATCAAATGCAGCCAGCAGAACTAACAGGATCAGGAGGGTCGAACGAACCTGATCCATATCTCGGCGCAGGTCATCCCCCAAAGCCACAAGAGCAGTCTTGGTGTCATAACCTGGACGAAAGCTGAACTGAGAGGGATCAAGAAAACCGATGCGATCAAGATGCCCCTGCAGCTGCCGAGTCATTACCCACTCAATAACCTTCTCTAAGAGAGGCAGCAGAAACAACTTGCAGCACGCGCCCAATGCAGGAGGATTGGAGTGGAGTGTGGAGAGAGGCTTGTGACAGCGGCAACAGCAGAGACGGCAGGAACATGCCGAGTAGGGGGGATGCCCTGGGGAGTGGACTTATACACATCTAGATGTGTATAAGAGACAGGCCTCTTCCTCTCTTGTAAATTTGAAAGTAAAAAACCCAAGACAACTGAGCATGCTCAGAAAGGGCCATTCAGGTCCGTTCTATCGGGTTGAAACGGCAAGTGGCAGCTCCTTTTGTTGAACATGTCCAATCCGATACCGCCCTCATGTACATGGCAAACCCCACTGATGCAGCGGCACTTACCGATATTTTCTGCCGCTTTCCGCTCAAGTATATCGCTGTTCTCCTTTTTGAAAGTTTCAGAGACTCTTGTGGACTTCCGCGAACTGTCGTAAACCTTTCTGAACTTCCGTATAATTTTATAAAATTACGTAAATTGCCGTGAACTTCCATAAATTGCTGTGAACTATTGGAATATGCTGTGTGTACTGTTTTGTGATTGGTAGATCAGATGAGAGCCTTACTTTTTATTGGTTTTTGTGGCTGTCCTTTCTGCTTGAACTAGCACATGGGTATTAAGGTAGCTCTCCCTTTATTCCTTCTCTTTCTATTTGACTTCTGCTGAGGGCTTGCTCATTTAGTCCCTTGCATGCCACAGCTACCCCGTCTAACATACGAAACCCACATTACAACAGGCACCCACACAAACAGGACATTTGGGTCCATACCTGGTAAGTTGCTTTGTTATTCAATTGTATGAGATAGCAGAAAAGTAACTCACTCCTATTATACATGCCATTGACTGCAGGGACAGCAGCCAGCCAGCACGCACTCACTGCTTAGCCTATTTTCTTTTCCTTTTGAGGATATTTTTGACTCAGGAAATTCTGCTAGCATGGGGCAATTCGGGCTTAAATTAGAGAGGAAGGAATAAATGCAAATCTCTTCTTCTGCTAAAGAAGGCTCCGCATTAACAACTTAATCCTCATAGTGCTCTACTAGGGCAAGCCCCATACAGATGAACAGGGCTTGTTGCGTGATCAAACAATTTGAGGACCGAGTTGTGAAGAGGGAGCCTAAACAGTCTATTGATATACAGAAAAGTTGCTGAAAACCATGGGACAACTGCCAAAACTGTCATAAATGTCACTAAAACTGCTGTGAACTATCGTAAATGCCATAAACGTTACATACACTCCCATAAATTCCACAACTGCCATAAAGTTTTGAAAACTGCCATAAACTGCCGTNCCAGTGGCAGCAGGGTGGGGGGTGAGAAGGAGGTGGAAGGATGAAGTTTTGATATGTGTTAACTAATGGGATAGGAAGGGGGAAGCTCCTGGGGGATGTTGTTGGTTTTGTTGTTCTGCTGTATTTTGTTGTATTATAAAATTAAGGCCGGTGCAAAACACACGGTCCAAGATGTGTCCTGCCTGATGTGTCGGGCCGATAATCTGAGATGCTGATCCTTTCTCTCATAGACCTGCAGGACAATGTTGCACAAATCAGGCACCAGCTACACAGACTCTCCCATGCCATGACCAGTGCGCTTGTTGGAGCCAGGGCAGCAGGAATGGAGGACCCTTCAAACTGTGTTTTTTTAATGTATCTGTTTGCAGCTGCTAACTGATATTTTTAATTTAGCTTTTGCAGTTCTGTTGGTTTTGTTTTTCTATTTGATGTTTATGGTTTTTATTTTTGTTTGTTTTATTAAAAAAAACTGTTGCTCTACTTTACATGTATTGTTAATTCCTGGTGGGTTCAATAGGGGTGTGCATCACTCCTCTGTGTAGGTGCCAAGTGTGTGTGGGTGCCCTGTTTCCGTATATATTTGTTCTTTCATGTGTGCTGTTCCTGCCAGTTACACTGTTCCGGGTTGCCCATTGTACGCAGAGTCTAATCTGCATGTGGGTCACGGACCTTGCTGCCTGCTGAGGATGCTGTACCCAGCCCTCATAGCCACACTGCTCATAGCCAGACTGGATTGCCTGCTTGGATGTTTCTGCGATTTCCTTCATCTGTTCCTTTTCCTTACTCGTTAACGGCGCTCAGCTTATTGCACTTTGCTCCCTGCTGTCTGCATTCTAAGAGTGGTGTGTCGGGGTTCTTGTGTGTGCCACCCAGTATGCGCCTCCATGGCTGGCCGGGACTGGCAGAGACTGCACCGACTCCTAGGCAGGACGGGGTTCAATGGTTGCTGCTGTGGCATCTTGTTTCCATGGTTTCCACAGCTGTGTGTCATGAAGGGGTCCAGCAACCGGGCAGGGTATGGGATGTTCCAGGTCAGCGGGGGGGGGGGGCGGGACACGGGGTGGCTGGTCGTGAGAGTGTTTTGTGAGGCTGGTCAGAGGTGGCAGGAGTGTGTGACAGCCACTTGCATAGTCGCTGTGGCCACCCTGGGAGATGCCCGTTAGAATTACTCCCCACGCACTCCCACATGAGTGGATTCTACACAGCGGTCACTACAGACTCCTTCCCCTCGTTATCGCCTTGCTCATTGAAAAACATCCATAGACTGAACAGCATGCATTACAAGGTCTCATTTCTAGCCTGAAGGGAATATATACTGCTGCTGCATCTGATATGAAGCAGCAGCATAGAAGAATCACAGTTTGTATCCCCTTCCACTGGAGAAAGCGCAGCGCCTGGTACCCACCACCCTGCTAACTGAAATAAGATATAAATCTTACCAAGAGGTACTGCATATCTCTTCAAGTCAACCTGTAAAATCAAAAGGTTCACCATAAAAGACTTGCTCCTTAGAACTGCTTAACATACATAGAAGAATGCACGGATGGGAGAAACATCAGACAACCTACCTGTGGATTGATGGCCTTGACTGCAAAGTCAAAAATTTCCTTTGAAGTTTGGGGATCTGTGGAAAAAAATAATTAACCCAGCTATTAAAAAACCATACCAGAACAGAGTCAAAATAATAAGGCAAGGTCATTCTTCATATGGATATGAAAAGAGTACAATTTATGTTTCACATAAGATCACATTTTTAAAGAAAGTCACACTCAAATCATAACTCCTTGAGGATATATTTAACCATTTTTATTTGGCTTGCTGAAGTCCTATTCTTTCAACGTCATGGACATGCTACTACAAGTGTGCCTGCTCCAACTTTAAAGTGGAGTTGAACAACTACCCAGCCCCTGCAGGTATCACTCAACTCCACCCTGCACATCCACTATGACCATGCTCTCCTATGCACAGAGGTACCATACATGCTCTGCCGCGTGAAGAGTCTTAACACAGGTATGTTTTTTGCTAATGAAGGAATTTCACCTGCCTGCATCAATCCACAGCTACAAACAGCAAAGCCAGAGAAGAGATAAACAAATGTTATTTTTCAGTTATATAGCAGTTAGAATTTCTTTATAGAAAATACTCTACCATCTTCCATGGACTTTGTAAAGTTATACATGAGAGAAGTCAGTCCCTTTAGACACCCGGCTACTAGTGAAAGCTTGGGCTCTCTTGTTGCAGATGTCATCTGAAAACAATTTAAAACAAAAAAAAGTTACGCTATTAAAAATTTACATTATTAAAGGTACATTTCTAAATAAAGCAGTATGAAATAGTTCTGCAATGAACCCAAGTCCAAACGGACTACTAATAATTATTACACTTCCCTCCCAAGACGTTGTCGCTATTAGTAATTTTGTTGCAGCCCCTTTCTCTGTTATTTTGCTAAAGCACAGGGGCACTAATGGCCACCACTCCCTCCTCCACCACTCCCTCTAGCCTGAGAATACAGTGCACTATTATAACTTTGAGTAACATCTAAATATTAGGATGATAAAAGTACAAACAATCTGTCCTCCCAAGAGTAAAAATTCAATGCAAAGAATAAAACACACAAACAAAAGCTCACTGATAAAGTACAAGTCCCCATTTCACCTGTGTCTTGAGCTCGCCCAAGAAGGCTCGGAATAGTTTTTCAGAACTGCCAAGCATGTCACTAGGCTGGACTTCTCCCAAGACTCCCAGAAGCTCATATATCCTTTCCAACACTATAAAAAATAAAAATATTTAATAGATGATTCACATACTTATGATTTAAGATTTCAGTTGCACAGGATACATAATCCAAGTTGTCACTATTATTACTAGTGCTGAAGCTCAGGCCTCGGTTTTCCTCAGGAAACACCAAGGACTGGTGCATTCGGCCTCAATTTTCCGAGTTCCGAAGTTCCAATGAAGGGCTCCAGAACTTCGAAACTCAGCCAAACCTTGGCCGAGTACAGTGACGGGGGCTAGAGGGCAGGAAAGCAGGGGCTGGAGGCCTGCACTAGGCCACTTATTAGCCCCTTCCCGGCTATCTTGTAAATTTGAAAGTAAAAAACCCAAGACAACTGAGCATGCTCAGAAAGGGCCATTCAGGTCCGTTCTATAGGGTTGAAACGGCAAGCGGCAGCTCCTTTTGTTGAACATGTCCAATCCGATACCGCCCTCATGTACATGGCAAACCCCACTGATGCAGCGGCACTTACCGATATTTTCTGCCGCTTTCCGCTCAAGTATATCGCTGTTCTCCTTTTTGAAAGTTTCAGAGACTCTTGTGGACTTCCGCGAACTGTCGTAAACCTTTCTGAACTTCCGTATAATTTCATAAAATTACGTAAATTGCCGTGAACTTCCATAAATTGCAGTGAACTATTGGAATATGCTGTGTGTACTGTTTTGTGATTGGTAGATCAGATGAGAGCCTTACTTTTTATTGGTTTTCGTGGCTGTCCTTTCTGCTTGAACTAGCACATGGGTATTAAGGTAGCTCTCCCTTTATTCCTTCTCTTTCTATTTGACTTCTGCTGAGGGCTTGCTCATTTAGTCCCTTGCATGCCACAGCTACCCCGTCTAACATACGAAACCCACATTACAACAGGCACCCACACAAACAGGACATTTGGGTCCATACCTGGTAAGTTGCTTTGTTATTCAATTGTATGAGATAGCAGAAAAGTAACTCGCTCCTATTATACATGCCATTGACTGCAGGCACAGCAGCCAGCCAGCACGCACTCACTGCTTAGCGTATTTTCTTTTCCTTTTGAGGATATTTTTGACCCAGGAAATTCTGCTAGCATGGGGCAATTCGGGCTTAAATTAGAGAGGAAGGAATAAATGCAAATCTCTTCTTCTGCTAAAGAAGGCTCCGCATTAACAACTTAATCCTCATAGTGCTCTACTAGGGCAAGCCCCATACAGATGAACAGGGCTTGTTGCGTGATCAAACAATTTGAGGACCGAGTTGTGAAGAGGGAGCCTAAACAGTCTATTGATATACAGAAAAGTTGCTGAAAACCATGGGACAACTGCCAAAACTGTCATAAATGTCACTAAAACTGCTGTGAACTATCGTAAATGCCATAAACGTTACATACACTCCCATAAATTCCACAACTGCCATAAAGTTTTGAAAACTGCCATAAACTGCCGTGAAGTATCCTAAATTGCCATTGGCACGGTAGCAGACAAGCTGAAAAAGCAACATCCCACAGCAGAACGGCAAACAATGCTGCCGCTTCAGGCCTGCCTTTCTATCCATGCTCGGCCCTTTTCAAATATAGCGCTGGCAACATCAGCATGCCAGCACCATCTTTGAAAAGGGCCATTCAGGCCCCTTCTGACCATGCTGTTTATTTGCTTTCAAACTTACAAGCTGGGAAGAGGCTTATCCTGCTTTGGTGTTATCCCAAGAGGATTCAACAGCTGATGGCATTGGATACTGTAAGGTGGCTGTAGAACATCTACATGGAACAAATATTTAGGTGCTCCACATTTGAAGACAGTCCAACTGCACCATTTACTTGAAACAAGGACTAGTTGAACAGAAGTCCCCCTCAGTTCTATTTGTTTCCTTTTTACCAAAAAATAATATTAGGTTCATATGTTTTTAATTCTTCCAAAATATATAAATCCTTCATTTTATTATTTATCTATGTGCCCAAGTTTTTTTTTAAAAATATTTCATGTATCAAATGTTTATTTTGCAAAACAATTATATGTAGATTTTAATTTGTTCTTGTGTACATTGTTCACTAACAGATATTTCTAAAGCTTCGTTTTATTTTTTTCATTTATTAATTCATGGCAATTAGTGTCCACCATAGCCAGTAAATTACAAATTAGTTTCATTTTATAAATACCAAGGTATTAATACCTTACCTTTACTTCTATGGAAAATAATTCATCAAGGTATTAACAGTAAAAAAAAAAAAGTTAAACTCAAATTCTAAGGACAAACGAGACCACTGATATACCATCTAGTCTGATCTTCTGCAAACACAGGCCCATTGAATTTCTTCATTATTAACTATACCAAGTTCATAAAGCTTCACATAGTTAAAGATATCTTTTAGAAAGTCAGGTAGTCTTGAATTGAAAAAGTAAACAATGTGAGAATTTTCTCACATTGCTAATGCACAGGGGCACTAATGGCCACCACTTCTTCCAACACTCACTCTAGCCTGAGAATACAGTGCACTATATAACTTTTAATAACATCTAAATATTTGGATGATAAATGAAGTACCAACAATCTGTCTTTACAAGAGTAAAAATTCAATGCAAAGAATAAAACACACGAACAAAAGCTCAATGAAAGTACAAGTCCCCATTTCCCTCCAATGGTTAATCACCCTTATTATAAAAATATAAATAAATGCCTTACTTCTATACTGAATCAATTATAATGTTCCCAAAAATGTACCTGTATCAGGCACTTTACTTTTTGAAGCTAGTTCACCGTAGAACTTATTAAAGATTTCTCCAACTTTCATTTCTTCCATCACACTGGAACATTGTAAATTCTGAAGCAACTAGAAATATATTTTAAAAATAAAATAAAAATCTCAACATTTTTCCTTCTTCTAAACACCCCCAAAAGTGTCTTCTTTTGTCATTTAAGATTAATGCCCGAATCAACCAGTTATGGAAGCACACAGTTTAATTACAACAGTATATCAACAGATTTAATAGATAGGGTTGAAAGTAGCGAGTAAAATTTCAGATAGCTCAAATGTATTTTTAAGTAATATATATTTTACTTAATGTATATTATATATTATATTTAAGTACTATTATACTTAATAGTATATTTATGTAATCTACTATTTACAGAAATAGTATTTATGCTATTGTGTATATTGATTATTGTCCATTCCCATATTTTGCCTGTAGTTTTAAGTCAGAGAAATGCTGTCAACTTCAACGTCTAATCTTTTTCTCAAAGGAATTATTAGGTCACACAATCATGAAATAGCATATGTATGGGTCCTGTGCATAGTCCTGCTGATTGGATACACAGACAAAGGTGAACTACTTGCACAAAGGGCAAGATCAGGACATAAGCTATTTCATCACTTGCCCACTAATCCTTTCTTGCCAAAGTTCAGAGTTTCGTGGTGGTGGTGATGATGATAGAGATTAAATTTCTCTCTGTATTACTAAAAGATCCACCCATACTGCAAGATAACTGGAGTTTTTTTTGAAGCCAGCACCACCTTTGCTTGTGTTCATACAGTGCACAGTACAATAGGGCAGGGGATGCTAGCCGTTACTACAGTACAAAATAATAATAATAAATACTTATTTTCATCAAGTTAAGATATGCAGATTTTTGCAGGATCAGTGACTTCACAGGCTATCGCACAGGGCTTCACAGAGGTATCACATAAATCAGTTTTGCTATCACTTATCACAAGATGAGCTACATAAATTGAAAGCAATTTTTCAAGTGTTTCAGTAGCATTGTTGTTTACAACAATAGATACAAAATTTTAAATAAGTGTGGTTGGCAGTGACTCTTTAAAGAATAATAATAAAAGCGGGTAAAGATATCCTCTGTGACTGCCCTCAAAACACACCACTGTGTCTTCCAAGACAGAATGAAGAACAAAGCTTTTTAATCAATTGGTGCTTTTAGACAAGCGCCTCCTCGCCCATTACACATATTGCAGGGCTGCATAGGGTACCAATGCAGCCCTGCAACTTGGGTGATGGGTGGGTGGGGAGGAGCTTATCTAAAGATACCCAGTGGGTAGGGAGGAGCTTGTCTAAAACCACCCAATTTCTTAAAAAGACCACAAGTATATCTTTGACAGCAGTTCACCAATACTTCAGTAGCATTCTTTCTATAGAAACAAAAACAGTAACATTTCCTTGTTGCAATGGGTTTTTTACTTTTATTGTATTTGTAAACATTCATGGTATAACTCAAAAGTCTCTGAACTTAGCAACAATAAAGAACTGCAAAGTACATTTTACCTTAATCAGAAGTTCCAGAGCTGGGATCTTACATTTTGCAGATTTTTCTTTTGTATAAACACTGACACAAGTTTGCTAAGTTAAAAAAGAAAAAGGAAGTTCAGAATAACTGCACTCACTGATTGATCCATTATATTACCTATATACGCCTTTAAAACATCAGATGAAGACAAAATAGTTCAGATGTTATCTTTTATTTGACCATCTTTTGTTGCTGAAAGTATGTAAGCCCCTTAATGGCTTACATTTTACAGTATTTAAAATATACAAAACTCTAAAATAAAAGATTAACCCCTATATAAAGCCAACTCAAACTAGCCACCCAGAAAAACTAACAGTGGCAATGCTCTTCTACATTTGACTGTTCTATGTCCCTTGGGGGGTTAAACGAGATGCTATCACACATGACCACCCAGGAGCAACTGGTGCGGGGGGATGCGTGCTCCCGTGAGCCACACAGCACCCCCTCACAGAGCACTGCTGAGAAATCCTGAGCGCACCGTGTGGTCAAACCAAAAAAAGTACGTGGCAATGGACACTCATGCATTCCCTGCCCATATGAACAGGGGCGGCCACCCAACCCAGCAGACAGGTCCCCCGCTCACAGGTACTATGGGCAAGGGATACAATTTTTACAAGTCACAGGAAGTGGCTGCAAGCACTGGGGAGCCGTTCCCCAGCGCTCATGCCCGGGACATGTCAATTTCAAAGGCTAGCCCAATGCACTTTCCCTTCCTCCATGGTCCATGGCAGGGAGAGTGAAAGTCTGCTAGAAATGCCCGTTAGAATCCCTCCCCTCACACTCCACCCAAGTGGCTGCCTCGCAGCTGTGCCACTCAGCAGCCACAGACTCCCCTCCCCCAGCCTTGTTCTTTTAAAAAACACCCTCGGTCTCGTTACCAAAAGTCAGGTGACAAAAGATAAGTTTTGCAGCATGTCCTAAAAAGAGTCTGATCTTGCTAACAACAGATCACGGAGTCAGTCCTACCACCATTTATGTGTTTAGTTCCACTGAAATCAACTTGACTATGTATGCATATATGTTTAAAAGATCAGAGTGAAAAGGGTCCTCCTACAGAGAAATTCTTTGCCACTAGTCTGTTTTCCTTTCATACAAGTGGCTCTTAAGCCTGAAATTAAAAACTTCAGTAGACAAATATATTTACATAGTATATATAAAGGAAAAACTCGAAGCAGTTTAAAACTGTTTAAAGTGGCTTTTGGAGACAAAACTGGAACAAAAGGTAATACTATATTCTCCCCTATTATAAACAGGCTGATGGGAAGGAAAAGCAGGATGACCTGCCTAAGGGAAAATATGGCACTGACTTTACATGAAACAACAATTAGAAGTTGTAGAACATTAAAACAAATTGAAACGTGATTAAAGTATCTGACACTGTTTAAAAATATTTTTTCTTCACCTACCTTTATGTCAAGAGCATACGGGCGAACATTTTGACCAATCTTTTCCAGAAAAACACACAGGAATTTTAACGCTTCTTCTCTACAGTCTCGAAACTAAAAAACATAATTACTTTTTATAAAATAAAAAGCTCTTTGATCATTAATGAACAATATAATTTAATATTTTTATATTATTTTATTGGATGTTTTAAATTGTTTTTATTGTGTTTTAATTGTTGGAAGCCGCCCCGGGCTGCTTTAGCAGGAGGGGCGGGGTATAAATCTATTCAATAAATAAATAAATAAATAAAGAAATAAATATAATGTTCATTATCCAGGCATGGTAGTGACTGGATAGTTACAGCTAAGTGCACTCTCCATTATAAAGCATGCACATTGCATTGCTTATAAAATCGAGATGATTTATGCCACCATTATAATCTTCAGAATATATATCCGTGTGGTTTTTGAGACCATTATAATCTTTAGCATGGAGGATCACTTGGGTGGGAGCTGTAACCTGTCCAAAAGTGGCCAAGGTAGAGCAGTTGTAAAACTGGAGGCTGAGGAGCAGTTCTGGGGGAGTTTCCGACCCTCTCAAATTGATCAGCCTAGAGCTTTTGTAATGGTGTGTAACACGCTGAAACCCTATTACAAAATTCAAGTCTGCGGGTGAGGGATGGCGTTAGTTTTTGTTTTGTTTTTTAAAATCCTTGTACTACTTTTAAAGTTATAAGAAGTTCAAGTTTCCATTTTATCCTATGGAAAGAATGAAAAGCTGAACTTATGCAACACATGTGCCCTGCGTTCTTTCTACTAGGTGGCAGCAGGGACTGTGGAGTGAAGGTGGCAGGGCGTGTGGCTGGGTGAGTTAGCCGTGGACCCAAGTTGGCTAGAGAGGATGGGGGGCATTGCCCAACACCCCCAACCACCCAAATCCCCAGCGCTGTCCCAACCTCACCCTTCCCAGCCCCATTTCAGGAGGAATCTCCAGCAGCCTCAGCCAGGGAGGGAAAATTAGCTGTGGGCCCAGGGTGGCTGGATGGTGGGTGTGGGGAAAACTCCAGCATCCCCTCCACCCGTCCCAGTCCAGTCCAAACCAAAAGCACTCCACCTACCCTCTCCCTTCCCAGCCTGGCCGCAGGAGGAAACTCCAGTGGGCCGGGCTGGGGAAAGGAGTTATCCATGGGCTCCAAGGAAGCTAGAGTGTGTGGGGGGGCAACCCCTTACACACCCCACAACCTGCCCCCAGCCCGGGGTGACCCCCGCACTGCACCTACTCTCCTCCTTTGCAGTCCAGCTGCAGGAGGAATCCCCAGCAGCCTGGGGTGGGAAGGGGGAGACAGCTGTGGACCCGAGGCAGCTGGAGAGGGGAGGGGCAACCCCCAACCCCCACCTGCTTCAGCGCTACTCCTACCTTCCCCCTTCACAGCCCTGCCACAGGAGGACTCTCCAACGGCCCAGGGTGGGGAGAGGAAATTCGGCATGGACAGCTGGGGGGGGGGGGAGAGTAACCCCTGGCACCTCCTACCCACACGCCTGAGCCAGCCCCGAGCGCTGCCCCTACCCTCCCGCTTCCCAGCCTGGCCATAGGAGGAGTCACAAGTGGCACAGGCTGGGAAGGGGGAGTTAGGCGTGGGTCCAAGGGGGCTGGGGAGGGGCAACCACCGGCATCCCCCCACCCTGGCCTGACCCCCCAAGCGATGCCCCCTGACAACATGGAGCAGGATTGCTGCCATTGCCACCGCCTCTTTCCTGCAGCTGGAAATCTGATCCCAGCAGCGAGAGACTCTCAAGAGATATGGGGAGGGGGAGAGAGAGAGAGGCAAGTTCTTTCTTTCTCTCTGTCACACACACCGATATCCATTTAAAAAACAATAGGGAATTCCATCATCAAGCAGGGGAGAGCAGGGGCTGCAGGTAGAGATTGAGGGGCAGCAGGAGAGCTGGGGGACAGCTAGGCAGTTGCACCAGTATGAACACCCTAGACCCCCCAGCCACCCTGTTCATGCTGCTGCAACACCCTCAGTCCCCACCCTTAGCCACTGCTCTCCCAGCCCCAGGCTCCCCACAGCTTTGCTGCTGCCCCCTCACCTCCACCATTCCCCAGCTTCAGTGTTGCCTCCAACCTGCAGAGGAAGAGGATTGGGACTGAAAGATCAATGCAAAGCGTGGGTGCATGAAGCCTAAGCTGGAATCAAGCACAATATGAGAGACTATACAATGTCTTTACTGCTTACATAACTTGCAAGTTAAGGGAGGAGTCTTAATTTACAATTTCCATACTTTGTATAGCATGACTGAATTTGCAAGAGCCTTAAATATTTTTGTAAGCCAGAAGTGTTTTGACGAAGGCATATAGAAAAGAATGCAAAAGAACCCTTAAAAAATAAAATCTATATAAGTTCATCAACGTACTTCCTCAGTGCTGAGAGATTTGCGGATAAATGCAAGTAGTCCATCTTCTTTAGAAAATATTAGTGAAGTTTGCAAGGCTGTGGAAAGAAAGCAAAGGTTTGTATTTTATGCAACAAGTAGCAAAATGTTTATTTTCTCATGTATAGGTACTGGAACTGAGACCATACAGATAATATTGGGTAGTTCAAGACGCCAGCTTCTAAAGTAGGGTACCTTTCAGAAGTGACCAAGCATTGTCTGTGCACATAAAGGACTAAATTCTAAAGCCTTATTCACGTAAGTGGTGGCACTGAAGCATAAGGACTACAGAACCAGACTATAATTTTCAGTTTATGTACTGTGGGCTCAATCTTAAGGTCTTGCTAGGTTTCACACACTGCCAGCGCAAAGAAAGCAAAGGCATTTATCCCTAGTTCTAGATCAGTACAGGTTACAGCAACATCAGGTCTGCTCTAATTTGAACCTCCCTTCAAATGTCCCCAAAGGTGAGCCATCAATTATATTTTTACTAAATGGTATTAGGAGAGAATCATTCTGTTCAAACTAGGCTCCACCTACATGCTAGCATATATATATAGAGAGAGAGAGAGAGAGAGAAATGTGCTTAGATAACTTCACTAGTAGAAAAGGCAGTAAATTGTTTTAGATATCAGCATAGCCAAGTTCAAAGGGACACATTACTAATGCCATGTTTCAACGAGCACAGCTGGGGGACAGGTCCGTGTGTGCCGCGCGGAGTGTACACACACCTCTGGCGAGCGTGGGAGGGATTTAAATGGGCCAGGATGGGTGTGCACTGGGTGTGCGTCCCTACCCATGCACCGTCCAGTCCTGCCTCTGCATGGAGCATCCCAGATTTTCCCCGACTTACCGTGCATGGGCATGAGTAGGCAATGCATGGGTCACGAGCACATGCCCACCTATGCCGTCTTCAGATGGGCACCCAGGTGGGTGGGGGATGTGTGGCGGTGGGTGTCCTGTTTAAAAATGGCTTGAGTCTTTATTCTCAGCCAACAGAAGCATAGAGAGACTGGATCATCTAACCACATTATTTTATCCCACTGGAACACAGATGTCATTAACAAATCAGAGCAATGGCCAAAATATCCACTTTTAATGGTGGACAACTCCTAGAGTTCCAGAAAAGGATAGTGTTTATGGGTATTATCAAACAACACTACCCATTTGTTTTCTTTCTTAAAACTCCTGATTTGTGCTATGTGTGTCTGTGCAAACGCATGACCTGCTTTGGGAAAGCTGCATGTTGGAGGCTCCTTGAAAGTGTAGAGCCACCAGCACATCTTTCCTAACACACAACCTAGGATATGTGTGGATAGTGAAATTGCCCAGGCTCTTCCTTTCCCTAGTCAATTTCACAAAGTTTCTAAGCAGTGGTCTAGGCTCCCTCCTTCCACACAGACAAAATACAAGCAAGGAATGGGGAACTCCATCACATCACATTTGGCACCACGTGTGGACCCCAAACTACGGGAGCCCACATGTGTTGCTACCCACCCCTTAGAACCTATTATGCAAAGCTGAATGCGGACAAGAGAAGGAGAAAGGCAAGATTCCTCCTGATCTCTATCTGGCTGCAATCTTAAATGCATTTGTAAGCATAAGGTCTCAGCCTATCAAGCACAAAATTGGATTGCCAAATTCTGGGCAAGTTCTTCCCATTCTTCCACCAATTTCAAACTACAACTCTGCAGAAGTGCATCTGGTCCCATGCATTAACAGCTCTAAAATGATTCTGCCTTTTTAGAAATCTACATATGGCATTTAATTCTGCAGTCCTTGCCATAGTGAATTCCACTGTCACACACCTTTATGGGTGCTTACATTTGAGCAAAGTAGTGTTTTCTTGTTCAGCTTAAGTGTACCCATCATTAGACTCTCTTCAAACCTTAACGTTATTCCTAATTAATATATTAAGCTATTAATAAAATCAGACAGTTTAAAACTTCCTCAACCATTCATAAAGTTAATATATGGTCTTCAATTAAAAGTCAAGAAATCTGAACACACACAGATACCGCAGAGGAAGTAATACCGCACATTCCCAGTACTGCCAAACATAACAAGTTGTAGATGCTGCACCCGAGGCTGCAGCTCTCAAATAATTTCACAACTACTGTCTTGACAGTTAACAGTTAACATTATATGCACAGATTACTTGCAAGTGTCATAAAATAAGAATCTTTTCAGTGTAAAAAGTAATATGTACTATTAATACCACCATAAAAGCTCCACTGTTATTACTATTTTTAATAAGAAAGGTTTCGTAACAAATGATTGCACATGAAGCCCTTGGTGGCCACACCTGAGAATCAATGAGCTATGACACTATTTTCAAGACTAGATTCTACCAGCTTGTTGTACTACCGAGTAATATTTTTTGTGTGCACACCCAGTGAAACAAATGCGACCAAATAACTACTATGAATAGCAGACTGAGGGTGGGAGGATTTTGTTGTTTTTTTAAAAACACTTTGGTAATTTATGCTCCAACTAGTAATATTCCTGAATTTAGCAGTGACCCTTGTTGCAGAGCTCTGGGATCCGGATGCCGTCCACTTCCATTCAATGGATACAAATCAAAGATTTGAAAAAGCAAAGGGCAGCTTAAACTTATTGTAGTCAGGTACTTACAAGCTATCAAAGGAATGGCAAGAAACATCATCTGACTGCCCAATCACTTGCACTTAATCTTGTAGGTTTGAGTATCTAATCATTAACTTGGAAGTCTCTTCTAGATTTTTCATGTATCTACTCTTATCAGGTCTCTTTCTACAGCAGCGGTGGGGAACCTCATGCCCAGGGGCCAAATGTGGCCCTTGGCAAGTTTTTAATGTAGCCCCTTTCCACTGCCAGGATCTGGACCCTGGATCCATTCGCTACCCCCAAACACTGAAAAACTAAGCTCATAATAATGGAGCAGAGAGGAGGGCATGCATACAAGGGTAAGGGACAGATCCACGGCATAGATCCATGATCTGGGCCCTCCTTTTCTTGAATAAATCTGTTAAGCACCCCGCCCCAAAGCTATGTGGCCCTTAGAGCTCATACTAATACACAATGTGGCCCCCAAGCCAAAAAAGGTTTCCCATCTCTGTTCTACAGCTTCTTCACTCTGCCATGGGTGGCAGCTTCACCCACTAAATTCTCTGTCAAGCGTCTTGTACCATTTACACGTGGAAAACACCTTCCACAAACTGACTATCAACAGGAGCACTTCCCTTCCAAGCAAATAAATCACTGTGCTGATCTCCTCCCACAAATCCCCTTATCAACTACTCTTAATTGTGGTGACAGCCACCAGATGAGGGTGGTAGAGGATGGGCAGCCAGCAAAGGTAGTTCTACACATAAGGCTTCTCCAGGAATTCACAGCCAGGCCCATACTTGTATAAGTGCCCTTGCTGCTCTGCAATAGGGGGAAATGTGCACTTTTAGCACCAATCTTAAGTTAAATGAAAATCCTAGAGATGACAGAACCATCTAGCAACTGTTTAGCCCAGGCTGGCTCCACCTGTGTGGACAGGAATTCACTTCGACTGCCTAAACCGGATTTAAAATCTAGTTGGCCCATGTACTACGCCAGCGGGCTCCACAGGGTGGGCAGCAAAGCTCCCAGACGTATCCACCCCAGGGAAAAGGGAATTCTTAGCCACTTCGACTCGCCAAGACGTGCTTAAACACGGTTCAGCCCGTCCACTCTAGGATCCAGGCTGCTCTGGCGTAGCCCTTAACGCGGAGAGGACATGTGCCCCTTGTGCCGTGTCTGAGCTCGCTCAGCCGAGCTTGCCTGCGCCACCGCGGCGCGGTACTGCTGGCCTGGCTACGACAGAGACAAGCAGCAGCAACAGCTACGCACCAAGAGCGCTGTCCCCGCTGCTGGTCACACACGCCTCCCCCACGGCGCGGAGCAGACTGTAGCTACGCTGAGCGGCGCTCTCGGCGTCCGGGTCCTGCAGGGCGCGGTGCAGCTGGTGCAGAGAGCCCTGGATCCCGCCGGCGCCCGCAGGGAGCGGGAGCACCCCCGCCATGCTGCGCGCGCGGAGGGGAGGAGATGGGGCAAGGGCACTGGCTCCGCCGAAGAGAAAGAAGGGGAACCAGGAACTTCGGCGGAAACAACCGACCCCACTGAGAGGGGAAGAGGGAGGCTTCCTGGGGGGGCGGCCCCAACCGACACTAGGAGACACCGGATTGGCCCGATTTGACCCCCAGCGAGAGAGGGAAGAGCAGAGAACTTGGATTCAACCATAGTGGACACAGGGGTGTGTAGAAGGCCGCGGGGGAGGAGGGGACAATGGGGAAGTTAGTTCCGTTTTTGTTTCTCCACAAGTTTTTTATATGGAAAACTGCTGGTTCATACAAATCGGGCAGCTACATATAAAATGATCCCACCGGTCTCCCCCATCCCGTCAGTGGTAATGAACTATTCCGGATTTGCCGCGAAAGTTAGTTAAGTGCGGGCGATACTATTCTCAGTGCGGGGGGAGTCTAAGAGGTGGGAAGTATCCGCCAGGTTGGTGTATTCCCTCATTGGGTGGGGTAATGTGGCTCCGAACAGCTTTTAAGCTTCCGTTAGACGGATCCTCTCACATAGTTCGGTTCCTAAGGAGGCAGCACTCTATGCGGAACCTAGAGAGGTGACATGTTCTACCCTCCCTCTGAAGGAATTGCTTTTTCCCGTGTGACCATTGGTGGGAAAACCCGCGAAGTCTAGGTCACGTGACTGGCTTGGCGCGGAATTTCTCTGCAGTTGATGGGAGGGGCTGCTGCCGCTGCTCTGGGGGAAAGAAGCGAGTGAGCCGCCCCAAATCTCTTCGGCAGCGACGGGAGAAGGTGAATGGGGGTTATTTTTCCCTAGCCCCCTTGGCGTCGCGCTTGGGGGGCGCAGGGCTCGTTTTGGTTATTCTCTCCCTGGGGCGCTGGGCTCGCGACTCGCGAGGGGGAATAGGGGGCCGGCCGGGCGGACACGTACTCATGCGTCCTCTCTATTTCTCCCCTGTAGCAGCAGCAGCAGCAGCCACTTCCGCGCCATGTCCTCGCCCGCGTCCACCCCGAGCCGCCGCAGCAGCAAGCGGGGTAGAGGCAGCAGCAGTAACCCCGCTACGCGTAAGTACAGCCCCTTCCCCCCCCCCCATGTCGCTTCGTGGGATAGAGGTGGGCGGGGCATAGCACAATGCGGTGCCTCCGAAGTAACTGATTTTATTTAATTAAATAAATAAATATTCCGCTTGGGTAGAGTTCAGACGAACATTGTAAACTCTCGTTTTCCCCCTCGCTCAGATCTACTTGACTGAACCTCACTCACCACCCTTTCACTGATACGTGCTCACACAAACAGTACTTTGACATGAAAACCAAAGGGGGGATATTGTAGTCCTAATTATTTGGGTGTAAATACTTCTAGTCCTGAGTAATACCCATGCCTGGAACTCCCTCCCTGCCCACAGCCGCCTTGCCCCCTCCCTCCACACCTTCAAATCCCGCCTCTGAACCCACCTCTTCACGTTAGAACTTTCCTTTCAATATTTACTGTCTGCCCTCCCCGCAGACTCCTGCCTAACCACAACCAAGCCAAGCACTTGCACCTGAGACTTCGCATCCGCTTGAATGTTATTTATCCTTTGTCTCTCCCTGTGTCCCTTCTTCTTGTTTCTCCCCTCTGTGTCTATTTTGCATCTATCTTATTATTCTGTAAAGTGCCAGGTACCTGGCTGATGCTATACAAATGCTTATAATAATAATTATAATAATAGTAGTAACAGGTTAGCTTTCTATTTGTGTGAATGCTGAAGGAGTAAAACGCCAGTAAGGCCCAACTACACTGAATTAACTCTTGGTCAGAATGTGGCCTTGCTCGCACAAACCCTGGAGCAACCTATGAAGAAAACATGTGATTGTGGAGGTTAGTTGCTGGAATATATAGCGGTACTCCTCAGCAGACCCACGTGCCAAAAACACCCCATAGAATCAATGTTTATTCACCAGTAGAACTTTGTACTTGCTGTTAGTTTCTGCAGAGAGGCTAGTTTTAGCAGCAGGGCTTTGAGCTTGTGAGTTTCACAACTGAGGAGCTTTGCTTTGCCAGTCTTACTGGGGAAAAGTTTTGTGTTGTCCATTTTACCATCAGGGCTTTCTGACTATACCTATTTAATGCTGCCACTGGAACGTCTATGGGGTGGCAACGTAGACGCACAACAACAGTGTTCATGCTGCTCTACTAGGTGGTGATGTAGCAAGTAACACAGGATTATTTTCCTTGTAGTTAACATAATGTGTGGAGTTGTCCACCTTTGCACCAATACCATGCAAGTGCTTCTGAATATTTACAGTGCTAACTGTCCGGCAAGTTTCACCAGACTTTGCACATCATTTTGTGCTCTCTGGAGGCACAATTCTCCATAAAGCAAAATTAGTAAATGCTGCATTATGGGTCAATAAGTCCCTTGTAAATGTGCTTGAAAAGGTGAGGGTTCTGAAAGTCAAATGAGGTTTTTGCTTTTTCACACTGCATCCCCATAAAAGGCTTTATCAGTGAATGCTGTAATTCCTTACAAGTATCATTTTATTTCTAATTCTTGAACTTCAACTTTTGCCAATTAAGTTTTTAGTAAACACTTGGATTTGACTTCTTGCTGGTAGAAGTATATAATTTGATCTTTTAAAAAGGAGAGTAAGGATGTTATCACACGAGACATTTGCCCCACTTTCAC
Source organism: Sphenodon punctatus (assembly GCA_003113815.1). Classification (NCBI taxonomy): domain Eukaryota; kingdom Metazoa; phylum Chordata; class Lepidosauria; order Sphenodontia; family Sphenodontidae; genus Sphenodon; species Sphenodon punctatus. The sequence goes on along the minus strand of QEPC01001916.1, from coordinate 1,315,823 downwards.
CATCCCTTTGCTGATTCACCACCTGTCCGAATGCCTTCCGCCAGATGTTTGGGCCATGTTGGGCAGGGGCTGCCACCTGCAGAGTCACCCACATTATTGAGGAGCACTCCTTGCAGGGCAACCCAGCCCATTATTGTGTTTTTAACTGTTTTATTGATGCGGTTTGCTGCCCTGTGGGCAGGAGAGGTAGGATACAAATTTTTAATAAAAATAAAAATCAGGGCACCAGGCTCCCACAGGTCCATCTCTCATGTGAAAGGCCCCTGGCAGCCCCACCTGCATACAAGTCTGTCAGCACTATGAACAAGGCCATTTTGCCAGCAGGCTCCCAGAGGAAGCTGCCACCACCAGTCAGCTGTTGGATTAGTGTGGTTTTTTTTGGGGGGGGGGGGTGTGCACCCTGGACTGGCTACCATCAGTCTATCTCAAACCTGGACCTGGCTTGAAATAGACCAAGGAGTGGGGGGACTCCTTGCCAGAGACAGCAGTGCTAATCTCCACAGCTGATCCACATGTGCATTTCAAGCCAGGATGCCTTGAAACTGACATGGAGAGGCAATATGTGAGAGTACCTTGAGATGCTACAGATTGGGCACATGTATAACAATCTGGTGTCTCAATTTCATTTTTCAGGTAGGCGATTTTTCCTGTGTTATGCATTGCTGTAAACATAACAAAACAAAGCCTGAAGTGAGTGTTGGTTGAAATAAGCAGTGCCAAAAAAAATTATTTTCTGCTTTTATGATTTGCACAGATAAGCAAAGGAAGCTACTTAAATTTTTCATTCAGTTAAAAGTTTCAGTTCATAATATGCAGTTTATTTTGAAATAGTGGAGTTCTGGTTTTTTAAATGATAGCAGCAACTGTAATATTGCAGTACCAAGCTCTTATTCATAATTTCTGTACAGCCACACAGGACCAAACCAATGCAAAAAAATAATTTGTAATGACCTGTCCAGGACCTGATGGATTGAATTTTACCTCCTAAAAAAGAAAATGTACAGCTAATATCAATATTTCACGTGGTTTTTACTTTGCAAAAGTAATCTCTGTTATAATAGACATGATCCACTGACTTCCTAGCTATTTCATTGTAGGCCTTTTTTACACGCATGCTGCTGCCGGCCCAGTGGGTGGAGATAGGTGGACGAGCACACCCAGCGGCACCGAACTGGGTGATATTTACACGGACGGCACCGTAGAGGGTTGTGGGACGGAAGGGGGCAGGGCACCAGGACAGCAGCCAAGGGGACGGACCAGAGGGAAACGGCGGGAACGAGACCAGGCCAGAGGGGGACAGAAGGAAACCAAGACAAGTGGCCACAAACACCCCCGGCCAGGGAAACCAGGGTCACCCCCGAAGGATATGGCAGAGCTACACTACAAACGCCGGGAAGAGGGGGATAACCAGACCCTGCCAGACAACATTGCCACAACCACCAAGAGGCGCCCACACAAGAGACCAGGCCATACGGAGGACAGTGACACACAACCGGAGAAGGAGGCAAAGCAACTTTATTAAAAGGGGGAAGGGCGTGGGACACAGGAAAGATCCAAGGGAGATGGGGAGGCAGCACGGAGAGTGAGTTCGTGGGGCAGGGCCCCTGCCCTCAGTAGGGAGGCCGGCCCTGTACCCGGCTCCAACGATCCGCTTGGGTGTGGTTGAGGCGGTGCACCCTCTCCAGCAGCTGCACAACCTCCTTCTGCTCCCTGGTCCGCTCTATCATTGCCTGCACTAAGGGATAGAGAGATGGTGCCATCAGGACGGGACAGTGGGCCCCAACAACGTGGAACCCTGAACAGACACCCGGGAAGAGGGCCCTGCACACACACAGCACACTCACTGATCTCATCATAGAGCCGTGCCCCGGCACGGAGCTCCAAGGCTGCACACTGCAGCTGGCCGGCCATCTGTGCCAGGCAGAACGTTCAGGAAAACAACCAGAGTAGCTAGAAGGGAGAAGAGGATAGGGTGCAGGGAAATGGTGTGGGTCAGCAGGGGTCGGTAACCACACAGCACGCACAACCCATGCAGTGACCAGGTACACCCAAGCCAGCACTCCACCCGCTCAGATCAAAGGGGATCATGGGCAGCCAACAACAGGCCCTTGCACTGCCCACACTCATGGTCAGCGGCCTGTCTCGCCTGCTGCCCATCCATCGCCAACAGTGCAAATGGTGGGAACCAACAGGGAGCACCAGGAGCGGTGGAAGGCAGGGCAGCCTAGGCAGGGTGGCCAACCAATGGGTACCTGTCTGGTCTTGTAGCTGGGCACCAGGTCATGCTGGACCTTTTCGGGCCCCCACACACGTATGAAGCCCCTGGTCTCCTGCCTCAACCAGGGCTCCCCCTTTTGGGTACTGTGTGTGTGGGGGACCTTCCGGTTTGGGGCCCGCCCGGTAGCTGTGGTGACAGCGGAGCTGGTCGTCCCCTGTTGAGGGTATTGCAGAGGGGTTAGCATGTGCCCTGTGGCCCACCTGTGTTCCCTTGAGGGGGGACCCTCCCCCTAGGGGACACAAGCGGCTTACCTGACTGTCCCAGAGACCCTCCTCGGCCGTCTCCCCGGTGGTGCGTTGCTTCTGTGTCTGGGTGCTCTCCTGGGAGTGGGGGTGGGAACCGTTAGCTGACAGCTGCACGCCCTGTGTTCCCTCGGGTTGGTTTCCGATATTCTTGTGCGGGACCCCCCCCTCCCCGGGTTCTTGGGGTACCCTCGCTCTTACCTCGCTGTCGGTAGCACTCCCTTCCCCGTGGCTGTGGTGGTCTTGGGGAATGAGGGCGGCACAGGCGCAGTGGTATTCCCTTGGCCCTGTGATGGGACAGGTGTGCTGTGTTTAGTCGTCCTTCCCACCTCCGCCTCTGGACCGGCCCCCCTCCCCTGGGTGTTCCAGGGTCCCTCTGCTTACCCTGGCCCGTCTTGCACGAGTCATGGCGCTGGCTCCCTTTGTCTTACGTGGCTTCTGGACATTTTGGGAGTTGCCTATCATGTTTTGGTTCTCCTTTAAGGGCTCCCGGCCGGGCGTCCAGCGTCTCCCCAGGTGGGCGTGTCTGCTTGGGGGCACTTGCGTGGCCTCTCTCTGTGGTCTCAGCAGACCCATTCCTGTGGGCGTGGGTGTTTTGGTGTTTATACGGACGGGTGGGTGTTGAACACCCACCTCCATCCACAGAGCATGCCGGCTCCTTCCCGCCTGCTCCATGGGGCTGGGTGGGTGGGTCGGTCATGCACGTGCACCCATCCACTTGTAGATGTTTACACGGGCACTCTCCTACCCATCCTATGGGTGTGAGTGGGTGCCGTCCATGTAAAAATGGCCATAGAAAGAGAAACCATGTTCTATGTAAAGCTGTATTTTCACTCCCTTGTAAAGCTTGTGATGTCGCCCGCTCTAGAAGAGAAACAAAGAACTTGTGGGTTGACTTATCAGTTTGAAGTAACATAAAACAATGCACATCAATATAGTTAACATATGTAATAGCTTACTATTCTCACCTTGTTGCAGCACATGCTGATGAAGTACAGTCCCCTCCTTCCCAAAGACGTCGGACAGATGATTCCACATCTACAGGAGACTTGCAGCCAATGCCAACTTCCCCAGCAGTTGGCACACAAAGCCCAAATGTTCAAGATGTCTTGTTTTCAAGCCCACCACAATTCCGCCATTCAGGTACTTTTGACTCATCTGTGCTAGTAGCAAAATACTGCTATTTACTGAACAGCTCTAATGGGCTGTAGATTCATGTTAGTGCTGATATTATTATTATTATTATTATTATTATTAACAAACATTTATATAGCGCCAGCAGTGTACCTGGCACTTTACAAAGTAATAAAATAGACAGGGTCCCTGCCCCTAGGGCTTACAATCTGAGAGACAGGAGCTGGGGGAGAGACATAGGAAGGGGAACAGAGGGAGAGACAAGGGGTCTAACATTCATGAAGATGCGAGGTCTCACGTGCACGTGCTTGGCTTGGTTACGATGAGAATGACAGCAGGCAGGTCCATGTTGCAAGGATAAGAGTAGACCGATCGTAGGTATAGGAATAGTGGCTCAGCAGGATAAAGAGTCAGACAGAGCAGAGCGAAAGAGGTGAGTTTTAAGGAGAGATTTGAAGGTATGAAGGGAGGGGGCAAGGCAGATGTGGACAGGGAGGGAGTTCCAGGCATGGGGGGCAGCAAGTGAGAAGGGCCGAAGGCGCTTAGGGGAGCAGGGAAGGCATGGAAGGGTGAGAGAAGGGACAGAGGAGGAGTGAAGTGCACGGGCTGGAGTATGGAGGGCGATAAGTGCAGAGAGGTAGGGGGGAGCAAGGTTGTGAAGAGCTTTATAGGTGAAGACTAGGAGCTTGTGCAGGATTCGTTCAGGAAGGGGGAAGCCAGTGAAGCGAAGAGAGGAGGGGCTGCACATGGTCGAAGCAACTGGCGAGGTAGATGACCCTGGCAGCAGAGTTTGGGGCAGAGATGAGGGGAGAAAGGTGAGACCGGGGAAGGCCAGTGAGAAGAAGTGATATGAGAACATTGGTTTTTCCCCTGTATTGCAGCACATGCTAAAGATGTACAGGCCCCTCTTTCCCAAAGACTATAATGTGAATTACAGTAATGTGAATTCAGTAATGCTGATATGAAGGAGTTGTGTTTTTTCTGGCTGACTTTTTTTCTGTAACAAGATTCAAAAGATTTACATAGAGTTCTCTGTCAAGCCCCCTCAACCTTCTCTCCCACACCCCCTTCACTCCCCTCCTCTTCCACTGAAAAAATCGCTTACCTTCTCTCCTCCTCCAAACTCATCACTTGTTCATCTGAACCTATCCCTACCCATCTTCTCTGTTCTATCTCCCTTGTAGTTATCTCCTCCATCTGTCACATCTTCAGTTTATCACTTTTCACTGTGACCATTCCTGCTGCCTTCAAACATGCTGTGGTGACACCACTCCTCAAAATATCTTCCCTGGACTCTACTTGCCCTGCTAACTACCATCCCATCTCCCTCTTCTCCTCTGCGTCCAAACTGCTCAAGTGTGGTGTTCATGTCCGCTGCTTGGACTTCCTTGCGACTCAAACTATTCTTGATCCACTCCTATCTGGCTTCAGCCCACTTCATTCCACAGAGACAGCCCTTGTCAAAGTCTCCAACAATCTCTCCATGGCCAAGGCCAGGGGACATTACTCTGTCCTCCTCCTTGAACTATCTGCTGCTTTCGAAACGGTTGACCACCATCTGCTCCTTGACGCTCTGTCCTCCTTTGGATTTCGGGACTCCGTCCTATCCTGTTTCTCCTCTTACCTCTCCCACCACACATATTGTGTATCCTTTGGTGGATTACTGTAACCAAGCCAAGAACGTGTACCTGAGTTCTCTCATCCTTGTGAATGTCGCGTCCCTTGTTCCTGTCTCCCCTCCCCGTCTTTAGATTGTAAGCTCTCAGGCAGGGAGTGTGTCTGTCTTATTTTCTGTAAAATGTCAAGTACATCACTGGCGCTTATAATAATAATAATACTGCTAATAGTTGGTGTGACCCAGGACTCAGTCATGGGGCCTCTTCTCTTTTCTCTCTACACTTGTTTCCTTGGTGCACTGATCTCCTGTGGCTTTCAGTACCATCTTTATGCTGATGATTCTCAGATCTACCTCTCTGTATCAGAATTCTCCCCAGAACTCAGTCCCAATCTCAGCCTGCCTGTCTGAAATTGCTGCCATGATGTCTCATCTTAAACTTACCATGGCTAAGACAAAAGTTCTTATCTTTCCTCCTAAACCCACCTCTCTCCATATGTCATCCTCCCAGTCCCCTCAGCTTGGGGGTGGGGTCATCTTTGACTCCTCTCCTCTACTCACACCCAAAACACTGCCAAAACTAGTTGTTTCCCTTCCCGCCTGAACACACTGCTGAAACCCTAATCCATTCTCTCATCACATCCTGCTTAGACTACTTCAGCTTGCTTCTCGCAGATCTCCCACTGAGCCACTTACCTCCACTACGGTCTATTCAAAATTCAGCTGCAAGACTCACCTTCTTTGCACGCCAATATGACCATGTGACCCCGCTCAAGTCAGTACGCTGGCTCCCCATCCACTTCCGCATACAGTTCAAGCTTTTCCTACACACCTACAAGTGTCTTTACTCTGCAGCTCCTCTGTACCTCTCCTCAATTACTTCCCCCTACTCATGACCTCCATTCATCAGGCAAAATGCTCTTGCCCTTCTCCTCCATTGCTAACTCCTGTCTCCGCACTTTCCTCCTTGCCACACCGTATGCTTGGAACACACTTCCTGAGGTAGTGCATCAGGCTGCTTCCCTGTCCATATTCAAGTTCTGCCAAAAGACCCAATTTTTTGAGAGCGTTTTTAAATCATGAACCCAGGCCCTAGCTATTATCATAGCTTTGTGGATTTCAGCCACTTTAACTGCAATAAATAAACTTACTGAATACCTGTAGTCCATTATTTATAGGAAGACTCTTATTTGTAGTTGTCTGTCTCTGTGTCTTGATTAATTATTGTAAACTACATGAAGCAGGGATGGTCTTTGTTATGTGCATCTGTACAGTGCTACATATGACTAGTAGCACTAAAGAAATAAGTAGAAGTAGAAGTAGCAGTAGTAGTGTTTAATTTGATAAAGGGCAGGCAAGTAGAATCTAAGTGTGTCATTAATTTTGTAAGTCTGTATCCTAAAGTGAACTTGTAAAAGTTTGTAAATAACTTTGTTACAGAATGTGCTGCAACCATGAAAGATGATGGAAACTAAGTTGGCAAGAGTGTATTAGAGCAAATATATATGTTCATATTTTAAATAATGATTCTATCTTCTTTGTAGCAATTCCACTTGAGTTTGATGTTAGTTCACCCTTGACCTATGGCACTCCCAGCTCTAGAGTAGAGGGAACCCCAAGGAGTGGTGTGCGAGGAACTCCAATTAGACAGAGGCCAGATCTGGGATCTGCCCGTAAAGCCAGACAGGTGGACTTGCAGTCTGATATGGTAGGTCTCTCAGATTTTACAGATGACAAGATTAATTTGATCTACTTTAGGGATACTGAAGACTCATTCTTTCCCTTTGTATAGCCAGCAGCAGAGGATGCAGTGGCAAGTGAACAGTCTCTTGGACAAAAACTTGTGATCTGGGGAACAGATGTTAATGTGACCTCATGCAAAGAAAAGTTCCAGGTGAGTAAATGGGGCTAATTCTTTTCCATAAGAAGTGGACTTTCATATTAATTGATTCTGTAAAATGTCAGAATAAAATTACATTTAGGGTTACTTCCTGTGATTTTGGAGAGCACTGATGTTTTCATACCTTTAAGAGGAATTAAAGCTAAAGAGAACTTTAAGCCTCTGTATGAATGTTTAACATGCCAGTTTAGTAGCAGTTTGATAATTCTCTATCAATTATAAAGCTAATTGTAATGATAGTTATTAAAGATGAATTTTCAAAGGGCAAGTAGGTTTTGTTGTGAGAATCAAAAGCTATTTTCGGACGTGCAGAATTTTGTGACTTTGTGAAAGGGAGATGAATCTGTAAACTGCCAAAGGGAATGGAATTTTCCCTAATACCTAAAATCTATAGTATGTAAAAACAATACTCTTCCTCTGTATGTGGTTGCGTATGTCAACCACAGCAGAAGTAGAATGGTAGTGAAATCTTTTAGCCTTTTCTCCCTCATCTCTGCTTGTGTTCATTTTGGATGTTAAAATGAATTTAACTTTGTTCCCAATATTTAGAGGTTTCTTCAGCGGTTTATTGATCCATTGGCTAAAGAAGAAGAGAATGTTGGCTTAGATTTGAACGAGCCTCTCTATTTGCAACGACTGGAGGAGGTATGCTACAGTAATAGAGCCAAACCTGATTTTCCCTTTTTGGACTTAATTGCTAGTCATTAATGTTTCTAAACCTTTTGCAGATCAATATGGTTGGGGAACCATTTCTGAATGTAAACTGTGACCATCTAAAATCATTTGATGAAAATCTTTACAGACAGCTGATCTGCTATCCACAGGTAAAATTAGGTTTCATTAAAGCCTTTGTTTGAGTTCTCTATTTTTTTAAAAATATTTCAGTACAATTGAGCATATAAATATTGTGGAAATGCTTATCAATTTAAGGGTGTTGTTAATGTTACATACCATAATGCTTTGGGCTCATTATTAATATCTAGATAGCATAAAAAATGTCTCTTGTGTATGTGTTCATTTAGTCATGGCTTGGAGGAAGAGAGTAATAATGATATATTGGGTTCTTGACTGCTGCTACACTCAGCATGAACCCTGGGAGTGGGAAGGTTGTAGGAATTCGCAGACATTGATGGCCAAAGGGGTACAGATAAGATTTTGTGTGTATATGCAGATGTGTGTTTAAAAATAAACTGTTTAATACAAACATACTTATTCAATTTATACAGGAAGTTATCCCAACATATGACATGGCTGCTAATGAGATTTTCTTTGATCGCTACCCTGACTCAGTATTAGAACACCAGATTCAAGTAAGGCCATACAATGCATTGAAGACTAGGAACATGAGAAATCTCAACCCAGAAGGTAAGATGCTTTGTGAGGAGTGTGTTTTTAAAATGTTTGAGAGAAAAGCTATGTGGTTCCTTAAAGTGGTTCCTTTGCTAGGCAAATTAATTAGTATGAACTGCCTTAACAAATCAGATTTGTGGTCAGAGCGCTGACCACAAATCTGAAGAAAATAAAAATTCTGCACACAATAAAATACCCATGCACATCACATTGTTCTGCTGTCTTATTTATGCTGAAGATGGCATAAAAGCATCTCTGAAATCATCTAAAAAAATCTCCTTAACTCTGCAACCCTTTCCCTTGCTCCCCCCACCCAGCCCTATAGGCCCTGCCTGCCAAACACCTGGCCAGACAGAAAAGTCTTACATTGTTTCCAGAAGATGAGCTGGCCCAGACTTGGACACAAACCTCCCAAGGCAAGAGAGTTCCATAATTGTGGGGCAGCCACCGAGAATGCCTCTCTGTGTGCCCCTGTTGTATAAACTTCATGGGCAGATCCTACCTGCAAGAGGGTGCTTTCAGCTGACCACAGAGGCCAGCATGGGACACGAGAAAAGGTCTTTCAGATACTTGGGGCCCAATCTGTTCAGGGCTTTATAGGTCAAAACCAGCACACTGAATTGTGCTCGGAAAACTACTGGTAGCCAGTGCAGACTCCAGAACACTGGTGTAATGTGCTCCTGCCCCCCGCGGAAGATGGGTCACCACGTTCTGCACCAACTACAGCTTCCAAAGACCAATCAGTGACAGCCCAACATAGAGTGCATTGCAGTAGTTTAGCCTCAAGGTTACGAAGGCATGGACAATCATGGTCAAATCTTCTTTTAAAAAAAGGTTGCAGTCTTCTACCAAATGAAGTTGGTGAAAAGCGCTCCTAGCCACTGTTGCAACCTGGCAATCCAGGCTCAGCAATGGATCCAGGAGCACCCCAAGTCTGCGACCCTGAGTGACCAAAGGAGATTGAACCTCTTTCGCTGAGATGTTTTCATTCTAGTAGAGACTAGGGCTGAAACGCAATCTCCGTATTTTCTCAGTTCTCGCTGAGAATCAGGCTTCTCGACGAGAATAGAGATAAAAACGAGAATCTAGAAAAAACCTTGACATTGTCTTATTGATAGTTTCCTGGGGTTATTTTTGTTTGTTTTTTTTTAAACTGCAGTGCATGCGTGGCTGTTTTCCAAGATGGTGCAGGCAGCGTCTGCACCATTTTGGAAAAGGGCTGCACATGAGCAGGATGACCCGTGACCATTTCACACATGCAGTAATTTATTTTATTTTTTTAAGCTTAAATTCTTGAAACTCTTAGTTCAAGAGTTCTTGCTAGGGTTTCTTGATTCTCTCAAGATTCTCGTGAGAATCAAATGGATTATCTTTTCAACTCTACAAGACTCCAGGTATTTATTTATTCTCTTAAAAATTAATACTGTATGGTGATAGGTTTATGAGACTCAAAACGTGACCCAATGTATCCCTTTCTGTTCTGCAGACATTGACCAGCTTATCACTATCGGTGGTATGGTGATCAGAAGTTCACAGTTAATTCCTGAGATGCAAGAAGCATTCTTTAAGTGCCAGGTTTGCGCTTTCACAACAAGAGTAGAAATTGACCGTGGCCGGATAGCTGAACCATCAGTTTGCAAGAACTGTAACACTTTGCACAGCATGGCTTTGATTCATAATCGCTCCATGTTCTCAGACAAACAGATGGTATGTTATCTCCTTTTTGTTGCTGATAAATGGAAGAGCTTTTCTTGCTCACCATTGCCTTTCTCAAAAAGTAACTTCACAATATTTGTGCACTTTACTAAAGGTAAGGCTTCTTGAATTGTGGAGCCCAAAATGGAGCACAGAGATATCTGACCAGTTCTGTGTATAGTACCACTACAACTGCCCAAATTTGTTATCTGATGCTTTTATTCATACAACTCTAAATTGCATTTGCCTTTTATGCAACATCGCACTGACTCATGGTCAGTTTTTGGTCCACTACTCCCGCCAAATCTTTCTCAGTAGTGCTGCTCTTTAGCCAATTATCTCCCAGCTTATGTGTGTGCATATGGTGTTTCTTTCCTATGTGCAATACTTTATAACTAGTTGAATTTCATTCTATTGTTTTTAGCCTAGATCTCCAATTTATCCAAGCTATTAATTTTAATCCTGTCCTATATGGAGTTTGCAGTTTTGTATCATCAGCAGAGTTCATAAGTGTACTGCCCATGCCTAAGATGTTGAATAGCAGAGGCCCAGGACTGATCCCTTCAGGACCCAACTTGACATCTCTTCCCAATTTGAAGTCGATCCATTCGTTACTATATTTTGTGTGTTGTCCCCCCACCCCCCGAAACAGTTCTGTACCCACCGTGTAGACTTTTCTTCAAGACCACATTTCTCCCATCATGTGGGACTAAATCAAAAGCTTTGCTGAAATCAAGAGATATTAAATGCCTCCTCTTACCTACTAAACTGGTATCTTTATCAAAGAAGTAAACAAAGTTGTCTAGTGTGACTTTTTTCTTTCTTAACAAATCGATGTTGGCTACTTGTCATTTCATTTTCTTCTAGGTATTTACAAATCAATTATTTATTTATTTTAAATTGACTTTCTCTAATAGCTTCCTGAGTATTGAAATCAGACTGACTGGTCTACTGGTTTCCTGCACCCTCCTTTTTTAAATGATAGGTGCTACATTTGCTCTTCTTCATCCTCTGAGACTTCATCACTTCTCTATTCTTAAATCTAGCAAGTGGCTCCAGGATTTCTTCAGCTACCTCTTTCAGGATATATCAGGCCCTGTTTAGGATCCTAGCATGTATATCATCAGGCCCTGTTCAGATTGGCCAAGTATCCTGACATATCTTCTCCATATTCATATTTATATCCAATTTGCTAGTTATCAAAACTTAACTTTCTTGGAAAAGACTGAAGCTAAGTAGTGAGCAATATATCCTTCTTTGCATCGTCTGAAATATCTCTCCCTTTGTATTAAGCAGTGGACCCACATATGAAGACTAGGTTAGCCCTACCTATAAATACTGCCTCTTCTACATATCTCTTCTACTTCTCTCTGTACCACATTAGGTGCATTCTCAGGACTTGTTTCCATGAAACCTTGCCATTTAGGAAGCATGTGCACAAATGCTTCTCCCTCCTCCCCCCAAAGTAGCAACCCCCTTCTTATCACCCAGTGAAAGCATAGTCCAGGTTGCAGTTCTCCCAGTGGATGGCCACCAAGAGGGGGTGGTGTCTGGAAAAATCAGCTTATGAGACAGTCTGGGATATCTTGTTGATGTGGCAGGAAACTGTCTTCATGTGGTGGTCTATAAAAATTTTTTTAAAAACCCTACCTTTTGGGGCTTAGTATTTTCTGGGAGGTGAGAGCCTGTAGCATAATCACTTCTTTGCATCTCCCCTTGCCTCCTTCACGGAAACACACACAACCCTGTAAGGGCAAGGGGTCACAAACCCTGGGTTAATTGGTGGCAAAAGGCTCTCAGTTAAACTAGTTCTCATTTCATAGTGCATTTTTTCATGCTGTCAGTATTTGAAAATGCTTTATATTTCATTTCATTTTTTCTAAATGTATTGCACTAAAGTGCCCAACTAGTCTTAATTTAAAATCCCCCTTTTTTTTCTTTAACAAGAAAGCTAACTTTCTACCGTTTGCAGTAAAAACTAAATTTTAACTTGGTTTGTTAGATCAAACTGCAGGAGTCTCCTGAAGATATGCCAGCTGGCCAGACACCTCATACTGTTGTGCTTTTTGCTCACAATGACCTTGTTGATAAGGTTCAACCAGGTGACAGAGTTAATGTTACAGGTAAGGTTTCCAATATAACTTCCCCTGTCTGGCACCCATACCTACCATTGAACCAAATGATCCAGCGAACAACTGGCCCTCTGTAATGAAACATAACTGAAGTGATACATGACTTATAAATGGTTATTCCAGATATGGTATCTTAACTGCAAAATTAGCTTTTGTGTCATCAATAATATTTCACCCATCTTCAGTAATTTATATTGCAATGTATCAATAGCGTATGTTTATATTACATAGCTTATAAAAGTGCCTTTAATATGTGAAGTGACTTAAGGAAAAGAACCATATTTATAATGTATATATTATTTATGATCAAGTATCTGCTGCTACTTCAAGATTTTTCTAAAAAAACAAAAAAATATATAATTTGAATACATATCAGTGTTTCTAATGTTATAGAAATCTTCCTACTAAAATTCATGAAAAAGGCTGTCCAAAATGTGCAAGAATAAATCTGTGAAATTAAGCACCTGAACAAGAGCTTGATTTTTTTGGAGAGACATCAAACCTACATCCTCAATTCCTCCATTGGTTTAATTGGAAATTGTAGATGCTTCTTGTTTCTAAACATTGGGTATTTTTAGACAAGCACCTCCCCACCCATCATGCATGTTGCAGGGTCACATTGGTGCTCGATGCAGCCCTGCAACATGCATGATGGGGGTGGGGGTGCTGCTTATCTAAAAACGCCCACTGAGTAGTTCTTAATGGCAATTGTTGGAAGCCGCCCTGGGCTGCTTTGCAGGAGGGGTGGGGTACAAATTTATTAAATAAATAAATAAAGTATTGGATTGCACATTTGATGTGCAGTTAACTTAAATAGCCTTTTAAACATTATGATGATGATGATTTTTATCCCACCCATCCTGCCTCTGGCAGCCTGGGCGACAAACAACAAATATAAAATACAAAACCATAAACTCAATAAAAACAACATCTATATAAAATATATACAAATAAATACTGCCCCTGCTAACAGCCTGATCCTCAAAGCACTGCAGTCATTCAGTCTCATTGAAGTGAATGGGTTTGCACCAGGAATCTTTTAAGGAATGGGCTGTAAGACAGACCAAATCTAAGGGGAAGTTAATTTTCTATATACAATCCCGAACATGGTATTACTACAGACAAATAAACAAACAAGCAATCCATTCTGAGAGACTAACATCTGAAAAGAATCTCCCAAAGAACTGGCTAATTTTCACTCGCAACTTGGAAGAAAAGAGTGGTATTTTTGAGGGTTTCACATATCTACCTCTAAAGTGACATAAAAGCACACACAGGACTATCAGTTTAGGACTGGAAACAAATGTTTATTTCTAGTTAAAACAGCTAAATTTTGCTATTTAGTTGTTGTTTTTATTATTAAGTATTTATATAGCACTAGCAATGTACCTGGCACTTTACAATTGTAAGAAAGCGATACGGTCACTGCCCTAGCAGGCTTACAATCTAAGAGACATAAGGGGGGGGATTAAACAGGAAGAGACAAAGATATGCACCTTTTTATTGTGCTATGAAGCATTTTGGACAATTTTAGCACTCATCTATCAGTTGAAAATAAACCCTCTTTAATGGTAACAATAATTGGTTCTTGTATTGCTATAAACGTCTTCATGCTTAATGACAAACCATAGCGTGCTGAGTCTCTTCATTGCATTTTCTCTTTTCAGTGTAATAAATAGCGGCTTTTTAATTAGCTTCCCTTAGCAGTAATTCTCTCACTGTGGCGTATATACTATTAATGGTATACAGGTTGACTTAAATTATATATTGGAACAATAAATTTAAAACAGCACTAACTAAAGGTAGTAGACCAGGTACAGTGAATTGTATGGTGTGTTAGGCTGCACGTTTACACCAGTGGATACCAACAGTTGACAGCCATATCCTTGAAGTCTGAGACCTACTCCTCTGCAATTTTGTCAACTGCTAGATAACTTCTATAGGATTAGCCAGAGTAGACCATTAAACTTCCACCTGGTGGGCTGAGCTTGTTTTTGAATTCACAGCTATATAATAAACATATGTTGGTCTAGGTATCTACAGAGCAGTTCCTGTTCGCGTCAATCAAAGGATGAGCAATGTACGGTCTGTCTATAAAACACACATTGATGTCATTCATTACCGCAAAACTGATTCAAAACGTCTGCATGGAATTGATGAAGAAACTGAACAGAAAATGTTTACAGAGGAGCGCATGGAAATGCTTAAAGAGCTTGCTGAAAAACCAGACATTTATGACAGGCTTTCTGCAGCTTTGGCTCCAAGTATTTACGAGCATGAGGATATCAAAAAGGTAAACTATTTTGTAAGCATGCATGCCTATTTTACAGGCACGCAACCACACATCTGTTATCTACAGCTGCAAACATAAATAGTCTTTCGTTGAACTTGGTTTGGTATGTCTGTAATTTACTGGTGTTTACAATAAAAATTAAATTACAAAATGATCTTCTATAATCAAAAACATCAACATAATTATTAGGGTGTTTCACTCTCTTCTCCAACTAGCAGTTCTGCTTTTCTATTTGGCTTTTACTTTTCTGTACTCCGGGTTCCAAGTAACTTAAAATGCAGAGGCCACATCAGTAAGCAGTTAAGAAACGTTGACTCTTCAGTTAATATAACTTTCAGTTTTACTGTAAATTTTTTAAAAATGTGTGAAGTAATCGATATCTAAGTTAGTGTATAACAATACAGTTTTAAAGTAAACCCAAATATTATGGTGTAGGGGTAGTTTTGCACCCACAACGGGTTGCCTGTGACGAGGGGTGGGGTATAAATTCTTTAAATAAATAAAACGTTAGATTATGGTCTTAAATTAGTTTCCAGATTCAGTTAATTAAAAACGTATACACTGTTGGGTAACATGCAAATCAAAGACATACAAAAGGTAAAATTACAGATACCAGATAATAGTAGGGGTGGGAATACCAGATAATAGTAGGGGTGGGAATTCAGATTTGGATTAAATCAGTAACTGCTTGTAACAGGCAGACTAATCCGTACTGAACTGCAACACATCCATTGTGGTCTGGTTTCAAAATCTATAAAAAAAACAACAACAAACTAACTGCACATGTGAGAATGGCCACTGCATAACTTTTTCCAAAATGGCAGCGGCAGCATCACCGCCGCTTTGGAAAAGGGCAACCAGTCAGCATATGTGCAGTGGCCATTTTGTGCATGTACAGAACAAACGTGGCCGTTTGCGCATATGCAATTTAATTTTTTTGTATAGATTTAAATACGGATCTGTAATCTGAATCTGGAAATTGCAGATCTGGATTCGAAACTTTAATTTTCTCCAGTCATCCACCTCTGTTAAATAATTTGAAACTGATTTGCCCTTTTTATTAACCCACCAAGGCAGTGAAAAGAATGAAGACTTCTCCAGATTCCAGAAAAATATGAATCTGTAAACTTTGAGCTTGGTAGGGAAGTAAAAGAGAATAGAGATCTGCATGGGATTAGTTTTGTAGCCCAACCTGACACCCACTGCACATGCCTGGTTTCCAACCTGACATGACCCCACAGCTTCTTTCATGTCAGGGTGTGACCTCCCTCTGCCACTCTCTGCTGGCAACAGTGAAGCTCCTGTCTCCAGTTGAGTGCAACCCATAAGGTGTCTGCTGCAGCAGCAACAGCTATGGCTCTTTTTCCCAGATCTGGCTGCAGGTGCGGTGGGAGTGTCAGCAAAGAACAACCCAGCAGGAGAAGGGGGGAGAGGGAAAGTTCCATGCCTGACCCAAGCCCAAAAGCATAGCCAGCAAAATATATACAACTTGAACCCTGGTTGGGTCATCTTCATATAGAGCTCCTGAGCTCTATGGAACTAATTTTTTCACCTAGCTGTAAATGTAAGCATTCGTCTATGCTGAGATGACAGATGGGGAAATAGAGACAAAGTAGTCGGAAGAGATCTTTTTATTGTACCAAATGCTGTTGGTGAGTATGTACAAGCTTTTGGGCCACACGGGGCCCTCCCTCAGGCATGTAATAAGTCGGAACTGTAGATTGAGCAAATGCTCAGCAAGTGTAAATAAGACGGCAGTTAGAAAAAAACATTGTTTTTAAATGTTTTACATCAATTAAGTTAAAACCATGAATAGTGTTAAGAAACCAAGAATCAAGAGAGAACAGTAAATGCAGATTAAGAACTATGCATAGGTAGACATTTAGGAAGGGGGGTGGGGTTAGAAAACTACTTTCCAGGGGAAGGAAACTTACATATCAAAGGAATGGAACACAAAGTGGAACCAAAGAAGATGGATGGATATTAAACAGAAGGCTGTCCGTTACGTATTTCTGTGCTGGCTTGTGTATTTGTCATGCATATGTTCATTCCATAGTTCTGATTTGTTACATACCAGAGAAAGGGCCCTGTGTGGCTCAAAGGTGTGCACACAGCAACAGTAGTTGGCAAAATAAAAAGTATCCTCTAAACTCCACCTCATTATTTTCTGTCTCCTCTCTATTACCTATCCTCCCCGCCTGCCCTAATCTCTTACCTTCTCTCTCCCTCCCTTCTACCCTCTTCCCCTCCCCCCNCTTTCCCCCCTGCTCCTTCCTCCCCCCCAGCCCATCACTTCTCTCCAACCTCCTCACACTTCCTCCTCCCCCTTGGCTACCTTCCTCCCTGCTCCTCCCCTGCCCTCCCTATCTCTCGCCTGCCCCGCCACCCCTCTTTTCCCAATCTTATCCCCATTCCCTGCCTTCCCCCGATCCAGCTCCCATTCTGCTCCTTTGGAACTGTCGCTCCTCTGCCAATAGAGCCCCCTACATCCATGATCTCTTCCTCTCACTCACTCCAGCTCCTTGCCCTTACTGAAACTTGGATCGTCCCCTCCGACTCTGTCACCCCTGCTACCTTCTCCTTCGGGGGTCTCTCCTTTTCTCACCAGCCACACCCCGAAAGCCGGGGTGGTGGTATCAGCCTCCTCACTAACTCCTGTCAATTCCAACCACTTTCTCCTCCTTCCTCCCCCGCTCTCCTTCCCTTCCTTTTGAGGCTCACTCTGTGCGCCTCTACTCCCCCCTCCATCTCCGCGTGGCTGTTATCTACCACCCCCCTGGCGCGCTCTCTTCCTTTCTCTTTGAATTTGAGTCCTGGCTCACTTTCTTCCTCTCCGATGATACCACCACTCTCATCCTCAGTGACTTTACCATTCATGTTGATGTCCCTTCCCAGCGCTCCATCTCTCACTTCCTCTCACTAGCCTCCTCCTTCAACCTCCACCTTTGGACCAACTCCCCCCACCCACGCTAATGGCAATTCTCTTGACCTCGTCTTCTCTAGGAACTGCTCTGTCTCTGATCTCTCCTTCGATCCTCATCCCATCTCTGACCACTTCCTTGCCTCTTTCAGTGCCTTCCACCGTCCCCCCTCCCTGTCTCCACACCCTTTCCGTGACCTGCAGGCCATTAACCCCCTAGACATTGCCTCCTCTCTCTCCCCCTAGACTTCTCCCCTGATTCTGCCATTTCTGTTTTCAGTGCCTTTCTCTCCTCCACCCTTGACTTCCTTGCCCCCCTCTCCTTCCGCTTGCCCGCTCCCACAATCCCCGTCCTTGGCTCACCCCCAGTATCCGCCTCCTGCACCCGTGCACCTATGCTGCTGAGCGCTTCTGGCACAAATCCCACTCTCATTCTGACTTCCTTCACTTCAAATTCTGTCTCTCTTCCCTTCTGCTATCTCCCTCGCTAGACAGCATTACTACGCCTCCCACATTGAATCCTGTTCTCGGGACCCTCACTGCCTGTTCTCCACCTTTGACTCCCTCCTCAAGCCCCCCTGTCCTCCTCTTCCCTTTCTGCTCAGGATCTTGCTTCCTTCTTCACCTCTAAGATAGACAAGATCTGCCTCGACATCGCTTCCCACTCCTCTCCTCTTCCTACTCCCTCTCCCTCCTCCCCTGTCCTTTCCTCCCACCTGCCTTGAGGAAATCTCCCTGCTGTCCTCTTCCAACCCTTCCACTTGCCCTCTTGATCCCATCCTCTCCCGCCTCCTGACCTTCATTGTTTCCACTGTCGCCCCTTCCCTCCTGCACGTCATCAACCTCTCCCTCTCTACTGGCTCCTTCTCTCAAGCATGCCACTGTCTCCCCTATCCTCAAAATGTCCGCTCTAGACCTCTCTGACCCTTCTAGCTACCGTCCTGTCTCACTCCTTCCTTTTGCTTCCAAGCTTCTTGAATGTGTTGTCTGCTCCCGCTGCCTCGACTTCCTCTCCGCCAACTCCTTCCTTAACCCCCTCCAATCTGGCTTTCACCCCCTTCGCTCTACTGAAACTGCTCTCGCTAAGATTACCAATGATCTTCTTGTGGCTAAATCTAATCGCCTCTACTCCATTCTTGTCCTCCTTGACCTCTCTGCTGCCTCCGATACGGCTGACCACTCACTCTTGCTGGACTCACTTCACTCCTTTGGCTTCCGTGGCTCCATCCTAGACTGGTTCTCCTCCTACCTCTCTGACCGCTCCTTCAGTGTGTCTCTTGCCAACTCCACCTCCTTCCCCTCTCGGTTAGTGTTCCTCAGGGCTCTGTCCTTGGCCCTTCCCTCTTCTCTATCTATACCCTGTCCCTAGGCAAACTCATTGCCTCCCATGGCTTCCAATATCACCTCTACACTGATGACACTCAACTCTCTCTCTCTACTCCCTCTCTCTCTCCATATATCCAAGCTCGCCTCACCAGCTGTCTCTCTGACCTGTCTACCTGGATGTCTCAACGTTAACTCAAACTCAACATGGCTAAAACTGAACTCCTTATCTTCCCCCCTCATCCTTCCTCCCTCTTTGCTGTGGATCCTCATCAATGGGGTCACCATCCTTCCTGTCCCCCAAGCCCGTAGCTTAGGCTTCATCTTTGACTCACCCCTTTCTTTTATACCCTACATCGATTCTGTTGCCAAATCCTGTCGCTTCTCCCTCCATAACATTGCTAAATTCACCCTTTTCTCTCTGTCTCCTCTGCCCAAACCCTTGTTCACGCTCTGGTCATCTCTCACCTCGATTACTGTAACCTCCTTCTGACTGGCCTCCCCCGCTCTCACCTTTCTCCCCTTATCTCCATTCAAAACTCTGCTGCCCGGGTCATCCACCTCGCCCGTCGTTTCGACCACATGCAGCCCTTCCTCTCCTCTCTTCACTGGCTCCCTATTCCTGAACAAATCCTGCACAAGCTCCTAGTCTTCACCTATAAATCTCTTCATAACCCTGTTCCCCCCTACTTCTCTGCGCTAACTTCTCTCCGTATTCCAGTCTGTGAACTCCGCTCCTCCTCTGTCCCCTCTCGCCCTCCCTCAACTCCCCTGCTCTCCTAACCGCCTTTGTCCCTTCTCCCTAGCTGCCCCTCACGCCTGGAACTCCCTCCCTGCCCACATCCACCTTGCCCCCTCCCTTTGTACCGTCAAATCCCTCCAGACCCACCTCTTCCGCTCTGCCTTCCCTGACTTCTTGCTCTCCTCACCTAACTCCTGCTGATACCCTCCATCCAGTACAATCTGTTACCTGACGTCTGTGTACTCACATCCTCACCACGTGGACCAACCAGCCATCATTCTTGATGTAACCAAGCCAAGTGCGTGCACCTGGGACCTTTCATCTTAGTGAATGTTACACTCCTTGTCTCTCCCTCTGTTGCCCTTCCTTCGTCCCCCCTCTCAAATTGTAAGCCCTAGGGCAGGGACCATGTCTATTCAATTAATTTGTAAAGCGTCAGGTACGTTGCTTGCGCTATATAAATGCTTGCTAATAATAATAAACTACTTTGTCTCCATTTCCTACATTTGGGAGTAACACAGCAACCACCTTCTCTTTAGCCTACAATGTAGGGGAAGCACAACATTTGATTCACTCATACCATTTTGCTTTAAATGACAAAATCTTACTGCTATCTAGTCTAAATCCTGGAATTATAATACCCTGGAGACAAGTGGAAACCTATTCTGGCTTTTGCTTTATTGAACCCACGTTGACTGCAGTCCTGGCAACTGAACTAAAAATAAAATGAATACCTGGTAAATTGTTCAGATCAGATATAAAAATTGTTCCAAGGGTAAGCATGAAAAAACCCTTCAGATCTTTTTTTTTTTTTTTTTTTTAAAGCTATGTTTCAGAGAAAGTAAATCATATTTCAATTTGACACATTTTATAAACAGAACAGTTTATGCTTTTAAATATTCCAGTTCACCTACTCTTAAATATAATTTCATTTAGAGATAAATTCTGAGTTGAAAAGATTTTATTTTATTTTATTTTTATAGGGGATTCTGCTTCAGCTATTTGGAGGATCAAGAAAGGACTTCAGTCATACTGGAAGAGGCAATTTTCGTGCAGAGATCAACATTCTTCTCTGTGGTGATCCTGGTACTAGTAAATCACAGTTGCTTCAGTATGTGTATAATTTGGTTCCTAGAGGCCAGTATACATCCGGGAAAGTCTCTAGTGCAGTTGGTCTTACTGCTTATGTGATGAAAGATCCAGAAACAAGACAGCTGGTTCTGCAGACAGGTGCCTTGGTTCTCAGTGACAATGGCATTTGCTGCATTGATGAGTTTGATAAAATGAATGAAAGTACAAGATCAGTACTGCATGAAGTAATGGAACAACAAACTCTCTCCATTGCCAAGGTAAGATCTTCAATTGCTAAGATAGTATCTAGTAAATGACTAAATTAAATATTTGGAAAAGTATCAGGAGAGCTGAAAAGGAGACTTGATTGTCTAGAAAACTGATCAGAATTGGTTCACTTAAGATTGCAAAGTTGAGTGAGAGCCTTGTTACTGTTATAACCTACAATCTGAAGCAGAATTGGTATTCAACACTACCCCACCAGTAACACTGAATCCAAATAATCTGTTCTCCCGGAGGATCCTCCTGGCCATCCAGTCTGGACTGTAGGGTAGATCCCGCCGGGAACCAGTAGGAGGCAGACATCAGCTTTGAGGAGCCTACTAGGAGGGATCTATCCTCAGCTCCCCAGTTGTTTGTCTGCCTTGGGGCAGTAAGGACGCAGGCGAGTGGTCTGGAAGATTCAGCCCTGGGTTTTTCGACGGATTTGGGGTGCTCTTCCAGCACAGGAACCGGCCCGGTGCCAGGGGGAGAGAAATTCTCCGCCCTGTTCACCTACCCGGCTTGACTGGGTACTGGGCCGTGATCGGGGGTTCCCCTCCCTCCCCCTCGGAGCGGGGATTCCCTCCGCTTAGGTGCAGCAGTTTCCCCTTCCGGGACCTTCTGCGGCCTCTAGACCCTCCCCCTCCGCCCTACCTCCCTGGCAGGAGATCGGGGGGAGGTTCAGACACAACGCGGGGACTTGTCCTCCCCGGGGCGGCAGCGCGGCGGCTTCCCCTCTCGGGACCGTTCGCCCCCCACCCCGCTTTAGAACGTCGAAGGGAACACGAGGGAGAAGAGCTCCGAGCTCGGGGCTTAGCAGTGGAGTTCCGGGCCGCAGGCAAGTGCGCTGTGGGGGCCCCTCCCCCTTCTTGGGGCGATTTCCAGCGGGGGAGAGGAGTGCGTTTTCGCGGGCTTTCCTGAAGACCAATCAGGAGCGCGCTTTTCAGGCAGTGCCTGCCGCGCTTTTTCCTAGGCAGCTCTCCAGGGGTCAGAGCTGCGCGCGCTTTTCTGAGCCCAGGGAGGATTTTCTGGAGCTCGCTCACGGCAGCGTTGCCTCCTCAGCAGTTCCAGTCTCTATCTCTTCCAACAGAGACTGGACTTTGCCCTCCCTGCCATCGAGGCTGCCGGCACAAGAAGGTTTCAGGGGCCTTCAAGATGCCAGCTAGACGGAGATCCACAGCTTCGGAGTCAGGGGCCTCCACAGAGCAGCCCCTCGCAGTGAGTGCTCCCCAGCCTGCACCGGCAGGGCCCCTAGCAGGGGACTCAGCTCTGATCCCTCCAGCCAGACAGGATCTCCACACAGAACTGTTAATGGAGATTCTAACAGAGCTCAAACGAAAGAGGTCCCCTCCCAGATCTAGGCCCTCCAGACCCTACAAGGGCGGATCCAGAGGGGCGGGTAAGGGCAAACATCCCCTTCCTAAAAAGCCCCGCAGAGCCTCCGATCTAATTACCTCCCCGGCTTCATCTGAGGAGGAGCAGGAGGATTTCATTGCCAGCCACGACTGAGGAGGAGGACACCTCATGTCAGGGCAGTAAAGACAAGCAGGGAAGGGTCTCTTCCTCGGCCGAGTCAATGGAGGAAGAGGAGGAGGGGATTTCAGACGGGGAAATCGTCAGCGAAGGGGAGCCTGCTGACAAGGAGGACGCAGGAGAGGCGAATCTAGATCCTTCTCTGGACCCTGATAGGCAGTTTCCCTGCAAGTATCGTGATCTGATCTTTGACCAGTTCACCAAAACCTTCCATTTGAAACAGAAAAAAGATAAGGATGCTTCATCCTCGTCCGAAGAAGAGGAGGAGGAGGAAGCTAGGGGTTACCTTCCCAGAGCGAGAGGTCGAGACAAGGGGCTTCTGGATAAGGCTTATGAAAAGATTATCTCTAAAGAATGGCAGAGTCCTAACAGACCTTCCAAGATGACAAGGTCTCAGTTGTCCCTTTATTCTTTCAACAGAAAAAAGAATGCCTTTTTGTCAACCCCCAAGGTGGACGCCGCGGCAGCTTCTTTAGCCAGAAGTTCTGTGTTCCTGACAGAGGGGGACTGCTTCCCCAGGGATCCAACCGACAAGGCAATAGATTGCAACTTGCGGAGAAACTTCGACGAGATCTCTGCAGTTATGAAGATGGCCACGGTCTCGTCATATTTTTCCAGAGCCTTAATGGTGTGGGTCAAGAGAGTCTCTGACCCGGGCATATCGGAGAAGATGATCAGAGTGTTGTCCACGCGGATTCAACTGGCGTACGCCTTCATGGCAGACGCTTCTACCGACATGCTTCGCTGGGCTGCTAAGGCGGCTGCTTCCAACGTAGCGGCTAGACGTCGCCTGTGGCTGAGGTCTTGGAGAGGGGACAACACCGCAAAGAACGCTTTGGTCGGCGGCCCTTTTCAGGGACGGAAGTTGTTCGGCGTCTGCCTTGATAAGGTGCTGGCGAATGCGGCGGACAAATCAAAGAAACAGACCTTGCAGAGCGTGGGAATTCCCAAGCGGAATTTTCGTCCCAACAACGCACCCTACACCCAGGCAGGGAGCTCCAGACGGCCCTTTTTTCCCCATAGAGGTAACCAACAGCGCTACAGGCCAAGATGGCAGAAGCAGCGGGGCACCGATAACAAAACCAAGCAGCGACAGGGAGCAGGA
>QEPC01001916.1:1270382-1287457 GCA_003113815.1 Sphenodon punctatus | reverse complement strand
TGTGGGGGTCCAAGGGGGGGGGGGGGACTCTTGTTCCCAGCCATAAATAGATGATTTGCGGCTTTATTCATTCTCAGTTGGTGCAGGTGGACTGAGTTAGTTCACTCTTGCAGTTAGTTACCTTGGTTAATTGATAAGGGTAAAGTTAGCGTTTATTGGGTATTTTTAAATCTCAAGTACAGCTATTATAAACTGGGGAGCTGAGGATAGATCCCTCCTAGTAGGCTCCTCAAAGTTGATGTCTGCCTCCTCCTGGTTCCCGGCGGGATCTACCCTACAGTCCAGACTGGCCGGCCAGGAGGATCCCCCGCAGAAGGAAAATTCAGCGGTAAGTACCCAATTTTCCTTTCCATTTTATACAAAAACTTGTACCTAAACATCTATTTTAAGGTTGTTTTAGTTAATTCATTTTGTCTGACTTCAGTGGATAAGTGGTGGATTTTAAGACTTAGTTGCTGGGAACTTTCTTCCATTAACAACATTTGTATTTCAAGTCTCTTCTTTTGTCAGGCTGGAATTATTTGCCAGCTGAATGCTCGTACATCCATCCTGGCAGCTGCTAACCCCATAGAGTCGCAGTGGAATCCAAAGAAAACTACTATTGAAAACATCCAACTTCCTCATACCTTGCTATCCAGGTATTTTCTGCGTGCTGTACGTTTTGTATTCACAAAGTCTTACTACTCTGCATGAAATATTATCCAGTTAGTATGTTCAATGTTGTTTTTCAGCTCACATGATTAAAGAAAGTATCTTATTGAATACATACTCTTACTGAGTATGTCATCACTACTGTAAGTGGCTGATCAGTTTTACGGTATCTTGCAATTGGTAACGAAAGGATTGGGAGTATCTTTAATCTTTTACTCTTCCAAAAACTATTGTGCAAACCCTGAGCAAGTAGGATTTATGCTTGCCGCTGAAAGTCAGCAGGCTTCAAACATTATCACACAAACAAAAAGCAATTCTAGTAATGGACCAAACATTCTGCAGCCATAGACTTGAAACTCAGATCACCTCTTATTACCTTCCTTTCCCACTGCTAGGAGTTTAGTCTGCATTTCTGATATAATCAAGAAATGACTCTTAGATTCACATCTTTCTCCCAGGGGATCCTCCTGGCCATCCAGTCAGGACAGTAGGGTAGATCCCGCCAGTAACCACTAGGTGGCAGACAATTAGTTTTGCAGACCCCTATCCCCAGGGATCTATCCTTTGCTTTCCATTCTTGTGTCTGCCTTGGCACTGCTAGGAAGCAGACTGACTGTCTCTGCTGAGGCAGTCTAAAAGAAAGAAGAAAAAACTCAAAGAAGGAATTGGAAAGCTCCAGGTGCCAGGGGAGGAGCAATTCCTCCCCCTGTTCACCGCCCTTCTGTGAAGGGTCCGTGGAGCACGGCCGGTCACCCCCTTCCCTGTGGGTGCGGGGGTCCTCGAAGAGCGGCAGCAACAGCCCAGAAGGAGGCTTGCTGAGGGGCCATCTCCACACCCCGCTGGAGCAAAGAGGGATGGGCACAGCAAACCTCACCTCAGTAGGATCGGGCAGAGCGGCAAGTAATCCGCTTTCGGGCGGCCCCGTCAGATCCTCCCTCTTTCCCTCTCCCTCCCTCCTCCCAAACCACCAGGCGGAGAACCTTGGCTCGCCCCTTGTGTTGAGCTCCAGCCACGGCGTCCTGGTTTAGGAAGCTCCGACACAGAGCGGCTCAGTTCCGCCTGCCGAGTGGCGATTCCTCCCGCTTCCAGCTCACAGAGCCTGCCGAGGACCTGAGCGGCGGTGCGGGGCTAGGACCCCCTCCCGGACCCTAGGCCGCGCCAGCAAGCCACAGCGGCAACTCAGCGGCCCAAGTCGCGGCCTGCCCCTCCCGATCCTCATGGCCTGGAAAGGGCGTGAAAAAAACAATTATTTTTTTTTAAATGGTGCTCAAGCACAGGACTGCAGAGCAGACCGAGGCTGAAGAACAATATGCCTCTAGGAGCCCCACTCCTACACCACCTCCAGCCCAAGACCTTCATATGGAGGTGTTAAAAGAAATCCTCTCGGAACTCAAGAGGAAAAGGTGTCTCTCCCCCGAACGAACAGGCCAGTCCTTTAAGGGAAGTTCGAAGGGGACTAGGAAGGGAAAATACCCCAAGGCCAAGAAACCACGCAGGCCTAGCCAGCCCCTCGAATCCACATCCTCCTCAGACTCAGAACCCCCAGCGGAGGTGCCGTCCATCCAGTCCTCAGATGAGGAAAGTGTGGGGGATAGGAGGAGGAAAAGAAAGTGCAGGCCACTTCGCAAAGAAAGCAGCGAAGAGGAGGGGGAGGTATCCGATCAAGCCTCAGCTAGTGAGAGATCAGGAGAGGAGCAGCAGGGGTTGGATGCCTCATCAGACCCGAACAGGCACTTCCCCAACAAATATAGGGACCCAATATATGACCTGGTCACAAAGGCCCTCCACCTAAAGGAGAAGAAGGACAAGGATGCATCTTCAGAATCTTCTGAAGAGGAAGAAGGGAGAGAGTACATCCCCCGAGCGAAAGATAGAGACAAGGGGATGGTCCTGGACAAGGCCTACAAACACATTATTAAAAGAGAGTGGCAAAGACCCAATAAGGGCTCCAGGCTCTCAAAGGCCCAGATGGCACTCTACTCCCTGTCCAGAAACAGGAATACTCTGCTCGCCACCCCTAAGGTGGACGCAGCAGCTGCTTCCCTGGCCAGAAACTCTATCTTCCCCACGGAAGGGGAATGTTACCCCCGTGACCCGACAGACAAGGGGAATCGAGTGTAACCTGAGGAGAAACTTTGAAGAGATCTCAGCCATCATAAAGATGGCCACACTAACCTCCTATTTTTCCAGGGCCTTGATGACATGGATCAAGCGAGCCAGCGATCCTAGGGTATTTTCAGAGATGACCAGAGTCCTTTCAACCAGAATACAGCTCACGTACGCCTTCGTAGCTGACTCTTTGACAGACATGCTCCGGTGGGCGTCCAGGGCAGCCACATCCAACGTGGCTGCAAGAAGGCGACTGTGGCTCAGGTCGTGGAAAGGAGACAACACCTCCAAGAATGCCCTGGTTGGGGGCCCATTCCAGGGCCGTAAGCTTTTGGGGGTCTGCTTAGATAAAGTCGTCGCAGATGCCACGAACAAAAACAAGAAGCAGACTCTACAGAGCGTGGGAACCCAAAAGCGTTATTTTCATCCCTACAATACAACCCCCACAGGCACAGGGGGGTCTAGATGGCCTTTTTCCCACGTAGGCGAAACCAACAGAAATACAGAGCTCGATGACAAAGACAAAAGGGCCACGACAATCGAAGCAAGCAGCGGCAGAACCCAGGCCAACCCAAGTTGGATGCATGACTGGAAGGCCGGCAGTGGAGAGGGACAGGAAAAACTGGGGGGCAGACTTCAGCAATTCAGAGATCAGTGGAAGCAAGCTACCACGGACACTTGGGTCATCCAAACCATATGAAGAGGGTACGCAATAGAATTCTCCCCTTCCCCCCCGACAGTTCTTCTGTCTCTCTCCAGTCTCCAGCAACCATACCAAACAGACAGCGCTGCACACGGAAATCTCCAGACTACTATCCATTAGAGCCATTGAACCCGTCCCACAGCACGAAAAAGGTCAGGGACTCTACTCCATTCTATTCCTGGTTCCGAAAAAATCAGACGAATGGAGGGCGGTGCTGGACCTAAAGATTCTGAACCGAGCCGTCAAGGTTCAAAAATTCAAAATGGAGACGCTACAGTCCATTCGCAGAGCGATTACGAAGGGAGAGTGGCTCTCTCAACCTGAAGGAGGCGTACCTCCATGTACCCGTTTTACCAGTTCACCGACGGTGGCTCAGGTTCAGTTACGCCGATCAGCATTGGCAGTATACGGCACTGCTATTCGGTCTAGTGACCTCACCGAGGACATTTACCAAGATCTTAGTAGCACTCGTAGCGAACCTGAGAACGGAGAGGACCAAGCTACACCCCTACTTGGACGACATCTTGATACGGTCTCCAAACTACGAGCAAGCGCAGATAGACGTCCACAGAACTATCACATACTTACAAGATCACGGGTTCGTGGTCAACATCAAGAAGAACCATCTGACTTCCTCTCAAACGTTAGAGCATTTAGGAGTAGTGTTGGACACCAAAATTTGCAGATTCTTCCTATCGCAGCAGAGACAGCAGAAACTCATCAGTCTGCTCCATCAGACCTTGAAAGTTCGCAAAATCAGGCTCAAGACCCTAGTGAGCTTACTGGGAGCCATGACCTCATGCCTAGGGATCATACAATGGGCCAGATTCCATGCAAGACCCCTCCAGCGTTTCCTGCACCCCTGGCAAGAAACCATAACGCAGGGGGAGAACCCGTGGGTCCAGGTAACAGACGACCTGAAAAAGTCCTTCAAGTGGTGGTTAACGCCAACCCGATTCCTCTCCGGGATGCCCCTAGTGGATCCAGAGATGACAACTCTTAACAACGAATGCAAGCTTGCACGGCTGGGGAGCACTTACCCAGAATGTATCAACACAGGGGAGATGGAGGTACTGGGAAAAGGAACATCATATCAACTGGCTGGAGCTGAGGGCAATGTACATGGCACTTCGGAGCCTGGCCCCGACACTGCGAGGAAAAGATATCCTCGTATACACAGACAACATGGTAGCAAAGGCCTATGTGAACCATCAAGGCGGACAAGGTCAGAAACGCTCCACCAGATGGCGTCCACCCTCATCAGATGGGCGGAGAAGAACCTACGATCCATCAGGGCTCTGCACATCAAAGGACAAACGGACACCCAAGCCGACTGGCTCAGCAGGGTGGAACTGGACCAAGGGGAGTGGTCTCTACACCAGAGGGCATTCCAAACGATAGTCAATCAGTTCGGAGCTCCCACGGTGGATCTATTTACATCGCCACTCAACGCCAAAGCGAACATGTTCATCTCACAACACCCGGACAGCAGAGCGATAGCGTTGGACGCCCTGAACGTCAGATGGCCTCCGTGTCGGCTGTATGCCTTCCCCCCGTTCCCTCTCATTCAGAGAACTATAGCAGAGATAAGGAACGAGGGAGTAGAGATCATCCTGGTGACCCCCTTTTGGCCATGGAGGCCATGGTTTGCAGATCTGCTAGACCTCAACACAGAGCCTCCCCTCAGAATACCAGACCTATTGGCTATGGGGCCGATTCGCCACAACAATCCAGCATCGCTCAGATTGATGGCCTGGAAGTTGAGAGGAGGGCCTTAAGAGAATTAGGATATTCTAACCCGGTTCTAGAAACCATGCTGCAGTCTAGATGCCCTGCAACCAAAAGAATTTATCAAAGCACCTGGGCTACGTTTGCTCGATGGTGCGAGAGCAGGGCAGTCAGGCCAGATAGGGTGCAGATTAGTAGTATCCTGGATTTCCTGCAATAGGGCTTAGAGAGGGGCCTAAAACTCAACACGCTGCAGAGACAAGTAGCTGCGCTTAATAGCATACTAGGCACAGTGAAGGGTCACAGGCTATCCTGCCACCCCCATATAAAACCTTTTCTCAGGGCATCTAGGATTATATCTCCTCCGGTGGTTCATCGCTTTCCTTCTTGGAGCTTGAACCTTCTCCTAGGGGCTCTTACCAGGATCCCCTTCGAGCCATTGAGGGAGGACTCTCTATACTACCTATCCATTAAGCTAGCATTCCTTATAGGAATTACTTCTGCCAGAAGGGTATCAGAATTGAGGGCCTTGTCCATCGATCTAGCCCTCTGCTCCTTCAAGGAGTCATCAGTTGTACTTAGATTGGATCCAGCCTTTACCCCTAAGGTGGATTCGCAGTTTCATAGGGAACAGGAAATTAATCTCCTTTCTGCCCCAACCCTCGTCACCCGTTAGAACGGGCCTGGCACACCCTAGATGTGAGTATAGCCCTGAGAACTTACCTCCTCAGGACAAAGACATTCAGAAAGACTTTGGCCCTTCTCGTTTCTTACAATCCACAAAGGAAGCGTTTGAAAGTTTCCAAGACATTAATAGCCAAATGGATGACACACTGTATTTCAGAAGCTTACAGGGCAGCAGACAAAATTCCTCCCGAGAGAATTTTTGCGCATTCTCTTAGGGATGCGGCGACCTCTCAGGCTTTCAGGAATGCAGTCTCCTACGGGGAGATCTGCCGAGCTGCTACGTGGTCCTCGGTGCATTCATTTACAAAGCACTATAGGATCCCGTTGCAGGTCTCCATGGAGGCAGCCTTCGGTAGGAGAGTACTCCAAGCGGTTCTCTAAACAGAGACCTCTCATGGGGAAGGGGGGAACGACTCGTGTCCTGCTGGAAATTCTTTCTCCTCCTTTTCCCTCCCATAATCTGGACTGGGGTACTGCTTGGGTACGTCCCTACTGTCCTAACTGGATGGCCAGGAGGATCCCCCGGGATAAAGGAAAATTGGTTCTTACTTCTGAATTTTCCTTCTGCGGGGAATCCTCCTGGCTGGCCAGTCCCCACCCGGAGTGTTAGGATCTCTGTGGTGTCAGAACAGGGCTCAGCATACCTGTACCCTAATTTCTGCAACTATCCAGTACTTACTGAATCTGGAGTAAAGGGAAAGAGAGAGTACGAGAGTTAGTTTAAGTTGCCATTTATTTCTGGGGTCCAGAGCGCTAGAAAGTTGTGACCTTGTAAGATAAGGTTAACATAAGTCATGCAGGTTAATAAGGCTTGGTAAGACTGGAAAGCAAAGGATAGATCCCTGGGGATAGGGGTCTGCAAAACTAATTGTCTGCCTCCCTAGCGGTTACCGGCAGGATCTACCTTACTGTCCTGACTGGCGGCCAGGAGGATCCCCCGCAGAAGGAAAATTCAGAGGTAAGTGAACCAATTTTCGTTTTTGGGTTAATGTCATCTATTTTTTTTTATTTTTTTTTTTGCAGTAATGTTAGTTAAGTCACCTCCTTGACTAAGATTATACCCTATAGTTCTAGTGGAGAAAAAAATGTGCATACAAGCCGTTATTTTATTCCACTTAGGTTTGATTTGATCTTCCTTATGCTGGATCCACGAGATGAAGCATATGATAGACGCCTTGCTCACCACTTGGTTGCTCTGTACTACCAAACTGAAGAGCAGATGGAAGAGGAGTTTATGGATATGGCAGTACTGAGAGATTATATTACCTATGCACGTAGTTACGTTAATCCAAGGTTAACTGAAGAAGCAAGTCAAGCACTTATTGAGGTAAAGGAAGGTATATTAAAAATAAAGTTGGGGGAAACGTTGTGGAATGATTTACCAGAGCTGTGTTTACACATTTCTTTACCCATTTACCCATTTCTTGTGTACCCATTTCTTTAAAATCAATATAACCTTGATTGTCCTTTCCTTTTTAATCCTGCATGGAAGTCCTAATACCCAAGAGTTTGAAATAAACTACCTGATTAACCATCTGGGCAGATTGATCAGGATTTTATAATTTAAAGGAGACCACCATCTCTCACGATTGCGTGTGTCTACAGAGATATAGGATACGACTACATATCACGGTGTGTTGGGTCTCCATGTATTTCTGTTGCTAATGATCTGGTTTAGACTTGATAGCAATATCTGCCAAAGTCATAAAAAAAATGTACATACAATCGGTTTTATTCCACTTATTCATCGCAAGATCAGTCTTGGGAAGTATTGCTGGTGGTGAGTTGTATGGAAAAGGAAATTAAATGTGTCCCATTTATATTTGAGTAAGGTATATGGGTGTTTGAAAACATTGTCTAGGATGACTATCTATTGCAGTAGCATACCTTTACTAGAAGACTAGTAAAATTGACCCATAATATTTATTTTACTTATTTATTTGTAAACGTTTCTGAGTCGCGCCCCCCCATGCCTACGGCATCTCGGGACGACGTACAGCTTCATAAAAACAATCAATAAAAACATGTTAAAAACAGCACAACAAATGTAAACTTAAAACAGAATTGGGAAACAAAAAAGATAAAACTAAAGGTAGGGAAGAGCCAACACCCTAACCAACCCCTCCCTCCTCCCCAAAGACCTGGGCGAACAGCCAGGTTTTACAAACCTGCCGGAATGTCAAAAGGAACTGGGCCGCCGCATTCTGCACTAGCTGCAGCCTCCGAACCAGGAACAAGGGCAGCCCCACGTAGAGCGCATTGCAGTAGTCCAACCTCAAGGTAACAAAGGCATGGATGAGGGGGGCCAGATCCGGCCCGGAGATGTATGGATGCATCCTCGGCACTAGATACAACTGGCGGAAGGCGGCCTTCGCCACCACCTTCACCTGTCGATCCAGGCAGAGATCCGAGTCCACCACCACCCCCAGACTCTGAACCTTCTGGGCTATAGGAGGGTGAACCCCCCGAATCAGGAGGGGGCGACACCTCCCTTGCCCTCCCCACCACCATCACCTCTGTCTTATCAGGGTTGAGCTTCAGTCTGCTCTGCCGCATCCACTGCACCACGGCCTCCAGACACTGGGATAGCAACGAGACAGCAGAGTCTGGGTCAGCTGAAAAAGAGAGGTACAGCTGAGTATCATCAGCATATTGGTGACAACGCACCCCAAATCCTTTCATGACCTCCCCCATGGGCTGCATATGTACATTAAATAATAAAGGAGACAAGATGGAACCCTGCAGAACGCCACAGGACAAGGCGCGGGTCAAGATGTTTCAGCTCCCAGCACCACCCATTGGCTTCTCCCTGAGAGGAATGAGCGGAACCATTCAAGAACAGTCCCATCCAGACCCCCCAGGTCTCGCAGCTGTCTCAGTAGCAGCCCATGGTCCACGGTATCAAAAGCGGCCGAGAGATCTAGCAGGATAAGAAATGTAGAACACATCCATCTCCCAGCGGAGATCGTCAACCAAGGCCACCAATGCTTTCTTAGTGCTATAGTCGGGACGGAACCCAGATTGAAAAGGATCCAGGAAACCGATGCTGTCCAGATGCGCCTGGAGCTGGATCGCCACCGCCCGCTCAATAACCTTCCCTAAAAAGGGAACGTTAGAGACAGGTCGGTAGCTGGCGAGTGCATCCACATCTGATGATGATTTTTTTCAGCAGGGGTGCACCACAGCCTCCTTGAGGCAGGGCGACAACCTCCCCTTCTGCAGGGATGCGTTGACCACTCTCACCAGCACCGTCCCCAATGTCTCCCTGGAGGCTTCACCAACCAGGACGGGCAAGGATCAAGTTCACAGCTGGGGGCTTTCACAGGCCCCAGAACATCCACCACATCGGCCGACATCACTTCCCGAAACTCCCTCCACAAAGTTGGACCAGACGGGGCCTCCGTGACCTCGCACTCCCCACCTACTGCTCCAGCCCGGTGTCAAAGTTAGTCTGAAATCGAGCGATCTTGTCTGCAAAGTAGGTGACAAACTCCTCGCAGCGGGCCTGGGACAAGTCCCCGTCCAGACAGAGGGAGGCCGGACTGACCAGCCCCCACACCACCCGAAACAGCTCTGCCGGGTGTGACGTTGCAGACGCTATGAGGACAGCAAAGAATTCCTTCTTTGCTGTCCTCACAGCCTCAACATAGGACCGCAAATGGGCCCTATGGAGAAGTTGGTCAGAGTCCGAGCGAGTCAGACGCCAGCGTCGCTCTAGCCTCCTGCCTACTTGTTTCATACACCACAGCCCCTCGGTAAACCAAGGGGCCCCGCGGTGACGAGACAGATGCAGGGGGCGTCTCGGAGCCACCCTGTCAATGGCCTGCCCCCCCTACCAGCTATTCCAATGTTGTACTAGCTCATCAACAGAGTGACCTTCCAGGTTCAAGGTTAATTCCCTCAGGACCTCTTGGAACCGCTGAGGTTCCATCAGCCTCCCAGGGCGGACCAATCTAACTGGTTCCGTCCCATCCCCTTCTGGAGGTGGTGCGCTGAGAGGCTGGGCTGGAGGAGATAATGGTCCGTCCATGACAAGGGCATAGCCCTAACCTCCCCCCACTACCGAACCACCTGCCTCAAGGCCAGAGCTAAAGATCAGGTCGAGAGTATGCCCCCCTCCCCCCCCACGTGGGTTGGGCAGGTGACTACTTGGGACAAATACATGGTGGCCATGAATGCTCACTCCGCTCCTGCAAGGCCGGCATCGGTATGGATGTTGAAGTCCCCCAGGACCAAAGTTCTGGAGGAGCCCAGCACCATCTCCGAAGCCAACTCTGCTAGAGCGGTAAGGGATGCTGCCGGACAGGAAGGAGCCCAGCAGCACCCCTAGCTTGCCCCCAGCCAAATCAAACTCCATGTGGAGGGCCTCAATACCTGCAATCACTTGAACTGGATATCTCCTAACAGGACAGTCTTCTCTAAAAAATAATCGCTATGCCACCTCCCCGGCCACCTGTGCTGCACAGCATACCCAGCCGGACCGAGATCCGCTAAAGTTGGTCCAGCCAGGTCTCCGTAATATACGCGAGGTCTGCAGCCCCGTTTGGGATTAAATCCCGGACAATTGGGGCCTTGTTGATAATGAACCTTGCGGTTAGCAGCAACAGCCCCCCACAAGCAGACCTTGGACCTGGCTCCTCCCTCCACCCCAGAGGGGGGATGGCACACCGCACCTTCTGCAGGCACCTAGTTCCCTTGGGGGTGCGAGCGATCCAACCCTGTGGACAATACCATCCCTCAAATGAGTTCCACTGGCGCTGACTCCATTCTCTTTAAAAAAAAACACCAACAAAACCCCCAAAAAAAAAAAAATATGTATGGATCAATCACAGGTGTGATCAGTAATCTGTTTTCTCACTTCAGGCTTACGTGGATATGAGGAAGATTGGAAGTGGAAGAGGAATGGTTTCTGCATATCCTCGACAGCTAGAATCGTTGATTCGCCTGGCAGAATCTCATGCTAAAGTGCGCTTTTCTGACAAGGTTGAAACAATAGATGTAGAAGAAGCAAAACGCCTCCATCGGGAGGCCTTGAAACAGTCTGCTACTGACCCAAGGACTGGGATTGTGGACATATCCATTCTTACTACAGGTTTGGTTTTTAAAAATTCTTGCATGTACGGTAGAAATTTGCCAAGTGAAAGTGTGTGTGTAAAGGTTTTTAAAAATTATTCTGACTCTTTTAAAAGGAATGAGTGCCACTGCCCGGAAACGCAAAGAAGAACTGGCACAGACTTTGAAGAAGCTTATTCAGTCTAAGGGTAAAACACCTGCTCTAAAATATCAACAGCTCTTTGATGACATCCGTGCACAGTCTGATGCAGTAAGTTTAATTTTTGTATACCTGAGATGGGAGAATAGAACATATATCTCGAAGTGCAGGGACTAAGGGTGAGACTTTGAAAAGCACTGAAATCATTTAAACATATTCTGTTTAAATATAAACATAACCTCTTTGTCAGTTGATGGCCAGTAGCTCATATAATATTGAATTAGAAAATTGTTTTC
This sequence comes from Sphenodon punctatus, assembly GCA_003113815.1. Lineage (NCBI taxonomy): Eukaryota > Metazoa > Chordata > Lepidosauria > Sphenodontia > Sphenodontidae > Sphenodon > Sphenodon punctatus. The sequence goes on along the minus strand of QEPC01001916.1, from coordinate 1,276,071 downwards.
GTAGTCATAAATATTGTAATTGAATAGAAGAGGTCTTGCCTATCAACTTCATTTACAGACCACATTTTGTTGTTGTTGTATTTAGAGCCATTTCAAGTCCAAAAAAGTGACCAAGATTATTATTTCCTATCAGCAATTATTATTCATAATTATTCCTCCTGCTAGTGGTGCTGCTCAAAGCAGAATTGTTTTTTTAACCAGAAACTGAACAAACTTGACACAGAGGACAGTGAGATGGAAGTGTATAAGGTTTTCATTTAGTATGTTTAGTTTGTGTGCCCACTTCAATCTTTTTTTCTCCTCTTTCTTTAAGGCTGTCACAAAGGAAATGTTTGAAGAAGCACTTCATGCCTTGGCTGATGATGATTTCTTGACTGTGACTGGAAAGACTGTTAGATTGCTCTAAATAAATGTTTAGCTTTACAGTAATGGAATCTTTTATTTTTTCCACAAATGCTTGCTTTACAAGCATGAGATGTTTATCTAGTTTGAGAATATTATTCATTGTTGCAAGATTGATGGTAACCAGCTTGCCACCACTGTAAATAACTAGATTCTGAAAACTGGTTAACTTTTTAACTAAATATACTGTACTACACACTTGTCTGACCAAAGTGGATAAACGACACTTTGAGGGTAATCTATATCTTGTACAGTGACTTCTAAAACTAAGTTGTAAGATTTCATCATGGGCTGCTGCCATTTGACACAAATGCCAAACAGGGAATATTTCCCTGACCAGCATTCTGTATCTCTTCTTTCTATCAGATTGAGAGGATTAATGCCCTTTTGTTTCTCTAAAGCACATATCTCTTCACACGCTGTTCAAATGTCTTTGGACTTTGATCCCTATTATAAGGTACAATGTCAGCTTATTAAAGAAAAGTTTGTTACAGGAAATGCTTCTAGTATATTGTTTGTAAGACCCCTAAGGAAATCAACTCAGCAGCTGCCTCTGCACTCTAGATGGCATATGTGGGGGAAGGAATGTTTACATAGCATATTTGTTCCAGCAGAGACTTCACACACCTTACCAAAAATTATTAACAAATATTTTGTGGAAAATAAGGAAATGTGTATTTCTAAAAATGTATTATTAAACGCTATTTTTTTCTCTTTACTACAGCATAAAGTCCATTCTAAACTTTTCTGAGAAAATAGTTTTCCTGTGTAGATGAAGTCCTTCAAGATTTTTTTTCTTGTGAATTGAAAACAGTCTCAATTCCAACCAGATAGAAAAACAGATGAACTTTCAAATAGTAAGCGAACATGCGGCACATCCCTATTATAAGTTGTGCGTGGTGAGCAAAACTGTAATTGTGTTTGCATGCACAGTTCACACTTGCGCAGGGTAGCCTGGGGAAAGTCCCCCTTCTGATCCTGCTGCAATGGGAGAGGGCTGAAGTGGCTGGGTCAGGAGGTGGGGTGGGTGGGCGGGGCGGACTTTCCCCAGGCCACTCGATGCGCATGTGCAATTGCAGTTTTGGCCTGCCCGCACATTCAGGCACGCACATGAACGTTGGATTGGTGCAACATAGTGCATCCTGAGCGGTGGTGGTTAATATTAGTGAAAGAGTTGCAAACTTGAAGTTGGCATTGATTCATGCCTACAGTTATTTAGCATTAGTGTACACTGGAAGGAATAATTTGAACTAGATTCTAGTAAACGTGAATGTCACTGTAGATGGCTTAGTATTTACCGATGGTTAGCATGAAGCAGCAAAGCATGCAAGACAGGCGCCATACAGAATGGATTAGAAAACGTAGATCTTATCAAAACATTACATTTGTAATTCTGTGTGTTTGATTTAAACTACATCTCAAACAACGCATACAAAGAGGAGGCCAGAAATGGCTGACAAAATAGTACTACGTCTTCCATAGAGATTGAAAACAATTTACATCAAAATTAAAATGCCTTTTTGTAATTTAAACTATTAGAAGACATGAGTGATTTTCTAGGGAAACACATGATGAAGCATGTCTTTTCTCCCCCTGCCGCAGACAGTTCTCCGGTTGGGTAGCTCTACCTTTGACCAGCAGGTAGCAGAAGAACTAGATGAAACTTTGCTCATGTGCCTCTCAGGCTACCTGCCCTGAGGGCACCAGTTCGTTCTTCTGCCTGCAGACCGGCAGGTTGTGTTTGTTGAAAGCTCTAAAAGCTAGGGTGCGTTCTACAGCGCTACTGACAAGGCCAAGGGGGAACAAAGGCACTAGAACCCTGGCCAGCTCTCGCGCAGTACCCCGAGAGCAGGAAACAACCCAGAGGGCTGGGATACGCAGACTTGCTTCCCTGTCCTGAACAGCCTTCTTCCGCAGCAGTAAGGCAGTTCATACCGGCCACTTCTCCCCGCGGGACACACGAGATTCAGAGCCGGTGCCCTGTCCTCTCCCTCGCAGTAGCGGCGGGAGAGCAGGATTCAGCCTGGAAGACATCTCCGGAAAGGATGTAAGAGCGAACTTCCCGGGAACCGGAGGGTCTCAGAGAAAAGTTCAACAGAATTTATTCCTGATAGATGCCTTGCCCCTTTGTCTTCCATGACAGGTCTCCTTGCAAGGAGAACCAGCAGCGCTCTCGCCCTCAACTGCCCCAGGAGCGGCAGGGAGCCAGACTGAAGCTTTCCAAGCCCTAAACTCCACCATGGGGAAGATCATGGACTCGCTATCCTGGCTGTGTGAGAAACGAGGGAAAAGGAGAGCGGGCTCTCCAGGAGTAGACAAGGCCTGTAGGCCAAAAAAGAAAATATCTAAAAGGACGGGCAGAACTTCACGGCCACCAGGGGGCTTCAATTCCCCTCTGTTGAGGTCTCAGTCCTCGGCCTGCAATAGCTCGCCTGAGGGTGAAGGCAAGAAGCGAGGGGCACAGGGCTCAGAGATCCTGCTTTCAGACTCGGGCTCCAATTCCCCTTATACCTCAGAGTTTGAGGAGGGGGAATGGCAGGGACCAGGACAGGCATTTTCCTATTTATTTTCGGGAGGAATTCATGGCCCAGGTAATCAAGACATTACAGCTTGAGGAAAAATCCTCCAAGGACCGGTCTTCAGACTCCAAGCAGGAGGATGATAGACTGCTCATTCCCTCCATTCAAGGAAGGGATACTACCATTCCCCTGGACAAGGCATTTGAAAAATTAGTGTTGGCAGAGTGGAAGACTCCTGCAAAGGTTTGCAGGATGAACAAAACTCAGGAGGCCCTTTTTTCCAGAAGGAAAGAAGGATTATTTAGAAACCCGAAAGTGGATGCAGCCGCTGCCTTTCTGGTGAGACAGACGGTATTTCCAGCGGAAGGAGAACGTTCTCCCAAGGACCCCTCTGATAGAGCCATCGAGGGAGTCCTGAGAATGGGCCTTGAAGCCTCTTCCGTTTCTCTAAGAATAAATATTCTAGCCTCATATGTGGCCAGGGCCAACATTGCTTGGTTACAGGAATTAAAATCAGAACATTTCTGAGAAGAGATCTAAGGTCCTCTCTTCTCGGGTCATGCTAGCTAGTTCCCTTCTGGCTGATGCCAATGCTGATGCCCTAGCCTGGTCAGCCCGAGCAGTTTCCCTGCACATTGTGGCCAGGAGGAGACCTTGGCTGAGGTCCTGGCAGGGGGATGCCACGGCAAAAAATCTACTGGTGGCTGGCCCCTATAGGGGATTTAAGTTGTTTGGCACTTGCCTAGACAAAGTCTTGACAAAAGCCAATGATAAAACAAAATCTATAACGCTGCAGCAAGTTGGGACAAAGAAAAAGTCTTTTCGAGCCCCATCCTTTAAATTTGGGAACGCCAACCTGTCAGGAGTGCATGTGACACACGGGGTGATCAAGGATTGGGGCCCCCGAGACAGCCCCCGCACTCCCCGGCCCAACTTAATGGCCCGCAGTGGCAACGAAGCCCCTTGGGTTCCCCTCCGGTCATGGTACGTGGGCCTTACCCGGACACTGCCGCGCCGGAGGGAAACCAGCAAGCAGGGGATTCCCCGGTGCTGCCAGAGGTCGCCTCACGCTCCCCGCAGGAACAAGGGATCAGGAGGGGCGGGTCCCGGCCCTGCAAGGAACACCACAACCACCATTAGTGATAGCGAGGGAACACCAGGTAGAGGCCACGCCCCCGCCAGGGAAGCAACGTGTAGCACTTACCCCGCCCCCGCAGCGCCGCTCAGAGCAGCTGCGGGCGTGTACAAGGGCGGGGCTCGGGCTATAAGAACCAGCGCCGCCTGGGGAACGGCGCTGGTGATTGACTGAAACCGGCCCTTCTGTGTGGAGTACGAGCAGCATTGACTGTGTGCCTGACTTGCCCATGTGTGTGGACCTTCGTTGTGAACCTACCATTCCCAGAACGTGTGACTGTGAGCGTGGATTGCGTGAGAGAGTGAGTGCCCTGCCCCATCCTTGTATTGGTGTCCTAAGCTTCGGAGGTGAGTGCCCCGCTTCCCATCTCCTTTTCCCCTTCCTGGGCCCCGCACCCCCAGGGGTGGATTCCCCCAAGCCCCGTGGGTGTGCTGAGTGTGCGAGCGCGTGTGGGGCAGCCTTGGGTTCGAGGTCAGCAGCGCCCTATGATGATAGGGGCTCGTTCTCTTTAATTAGAGATGAGAGCCCAAACACTATCCTGACGGGCATTCATCTCCGGTTGCTCCTTGCTGTGACCTCGATCCCCAGTGGCAGGGTGAACGTGTGTGCCCCTTGTCCCCCTACCCCGGTAACACAACCCCTCCTTTCACAGACGCAATCAGTTTCAGGATAGGGAAAACTCTAGGCAGCCCTTCCATTTCAGGGGGCAGCGCCAGCGCCGCTTTGACCAGGGCAGACAACGCGAATCAGTCAACGCTCAGTCAGCCAAGCAAGCATGACTCGCATGACTCTCCAGTCTCCAAACATGTTCGGCTATGGCCACAGAAATAAAGATTGTTGTCCGTAGGGGCAATAGAGGAAGTGCTGCAGTGCAAGAGAGGATTAGGCCTCTACTCGATAATTTTCTTGGTACCAAAAAAGTCAGGCGAATGGAGAGTGGTCTTAGACCTAAAACATTTAAACAAGTGGATAAGACCTCAGAAATTCAAAATGGAAACAGGCAGCTCCATTTGCCAGAGTGTCTCAAAGGCGGATTGGTTGACTTCCCTGGACCTGAGGGAAGGCTGCCTCCACATTCCAATCCTTCAGGCCCACAGACAGTGGCTCCGCTTTGCCTTCGGCCATGGCCATTGGCAATTCAGGGCACTCATTCGGCCTCTCCGCAGCTCCCAGGACTTTTACCAAGACCTTAGTCACATTAATAGCGAAGCTCTGCAACGTCTTCCCCTATCTGGACGATCTCCTGATCAGAGCACCCTGTCAGGAGAGAGCGACCAGGAATGTCTCCAGGGTGATCCATTATCTGAAAGCCCATGGGTTTTTAGTGAACCTCTCCAAGAGCCAGTTAACTCCGTTGCAGGATAGAGCATCTAGGAGTAGTCATAAACTTAGACGCTGTGTTTGTGCCGGAAGGGAAAAAGTTCGGTCCCTAGTTCTCCTTCTACGAGCCAACCAGCGACTCAGACTCAAGACGCTAGCAAGGTTACTGGGGTTAATGGTTTCTTGCTCCTGTCAGGTACGGTGGGCACGCTGCAACCTAAGACCCTTGCAACAGCAGTTCATTCCTTTCCAAAGAGAGTTCACTCTAGGGGGGAAATCCTTGGGTAACTATTCTCCTCCCCCCCCCCCCCCC
>QEPC01001916.1:1229900-1262647 GCA_003113815.1 Sphenodon punctatus | reverse complement strand
GCCTTGCCCCCTCCCTCCGCTCCTTCAAATCCCTCCTCAAGACCCACCTTTTCCTCGCAGCCTTTCCCAATCCCTGCTAGACATTCCCATATACCTACTGTCTGCCCTCCTCTGCAGACAGCTGCAACCTGATTGTAAGCAAGCCAAGCACACGCACCTGAATCTTCGCATCCACTTGAATGTTTGTTTGTCTTCTCCCCTGTCTCTCCCACTGTTCCCTCTCCCTGTCTCCCCCTCCTTGTCTTTTAGATTGTAAGCCACAGGCAGGGACCACGTCTATTTCTATGTTCTGTTCAGCACCAGGCCACATGACTGATGCTATATAAATGTTTATAATAATAATAATAATAATAATTTTTGGGATTCATTTAATGTTGATGGTTCCTCACTAGTTCCTAACTGTACTCTATTGATTGCTTTACTATCTTGCTTTTTAGGATATCAAATTCCCCCTCTAATTACTTTATTCCTATGGGATGGCCTGAGCCATGTGCTCCTCTGTAAGTGTTGGCTTTCCCAACAACCCACAACAAATACAGTGTTTGGTTTCTCTGAAAGGAAAGGAAGGAAACTCTAGAATAGCATTAACTCGATCTTCCTTATGGAGACACTGCTTTAGTCACACACCATTCTGTGAATACCTTCCAGGTATATTGGTAGATACATTTTGTGGGCTGTCTTTTAGCAGACATCAAGGTATTAAGAACAGCCTCTGAGCAACCTAACTGCCTGAGGTCCTGGCACTCAGTCTCCATGCTGTCAAGTTGAGCAGCTCTATGTTCTCATAAATTGAAGGCCCTTGAGGCAGAAGGTTTGGAAACAGACAGGTGCAGAGGAAGACAAGTGCTCAACTCCACTAGATCAGAGAACTATGGTTCTCAAGGGCCAATAGGGGATCACCAGAATTAACGGTGACTCCTCCCTTAGCTTTGTTATTATTTTTCCTATGAGAGGAAAGAGAAAGGAAGCCTAAAGTATGGCCATTTTTGTCTGAGAGCTCTGTGGCACTTGAATCTAGCTCATGAAGCTAGGAACTTTTGCATTGTTCAGAGAAGCAAAAAAGTCTATAATTGGACTCCCAAATCGGTTCACTATCATTTCAAATGTACTCTGGCATAGGGATCATTCATCAAGATCAATCTGACCATGACTGAGCCAGTCTGTTTGTACATTGTCCTTTTTTGTGAAGTGCCTTGATCAATGCCAGATTTGTTTCAGCCCAGCTCAGGAGTCAAGTGGCCTCGCGGTGCAGGGAAAAGGATTTTGAGCCCCCTTGATTAAGTACACATTTACTCATACATTCTCCATGTAAATTAACACATGACGGTTCTGAATGTATGGAGTGAAGTGTAATAAGAGCCAGCGTATTGCTTGTAGTTCCAGCCAGCTCTTTCTGTTCAGAGCAGTACATATGCCCTATACTGTTTTTTGAGCATAGAGAGCCCCCCAGCTCCACAAGACTCTCATCCATTGCAGTGGTTATTTTGTAAGGCTCTGATAACAGAACCTGTGCTTCAAACTTGTGGTGATTGAGCCACCAACGCATTGCCTCCTTCACCTCTAGAGGGACTATCAGTGATAGTCTATCACGCACTGGTTGAGGCCTGCCATGATCTGTGGTTGAAATGGCTGTAGAAAGACTTGGAGCAGGTGGTTTTACGATAACCAAGCCAAGAACGTGTACCTGAGCTCTCGCATCCTCATGAATGTTGCATCCCTTGTCTCTCCCTCTTCCCTGTCTCCCCTCCCTGTCTTTAGATTGTAAGCTCTCAGGCAGGGACCATGTCTGCCTTATTCTTTGTAAAACGCCAGGTACATCGCTGGCACTATATAAATGCTTATAATAATAATAATAATAATGTAGATGGATTCTTGCCCACTGCAGGTGCTGGATACTAGGAGCCCCAGCAGGCTGGCTAGATTTTTCAGTGGATCTGGATTGGAGTGGAGTGATTATTTGTCAAATTTTGTTCTGCCTGTTTAACTGAATAAAGAGAGAGTTTAGTGAAGTGTCCAGGCTCACCCCCAGATGCTCCATCCACTGTGCAAGGACTTACTGCCGCTTGGAGCAGTTTATTACAAACCCACAATTGGTTAGGTAAGGTACCATCCTGTTCAAGTCCTTGATCACTCGTTCTTGAGGGCGAGCAAATAAGGATGGATGTGAATGCCCTCTAGTTGGATATTGGCAACTAATGCAATCAGGACTGTAATGGTTCAAGGGGAGGACATTGGGCCAAAAGACAAGGCCCAATATTGCCAATGTTGCCAATGCCCCTGTGCGTAGAAGAAATGTAACCATCTGCGATGGACTGGGTGAATTGGAACATGTACACCTCTTTTAAATCGAAGGATGTGAGCCAGTCCTCGGAATTTGCCAGCAGTTTGAAATTAAAGTTCCCATGTGGAATTTCTTGGGCCTTACCAACCAGTATAGCCTTTTACGGTCTAGAATTACCATCCATTCCCCTGACTACTTCGGAACAAGGAACAGAATGGAGTACAGCCCCAGGCCTTTCTCTTGTTCTGCTACCAACTCTACGGGGCCGTTCCAGACAGTTTATTTCTGCTTACATGGCCAGGGCCTTTTCCTGCTTTGTGGAAATTGGAGAAGCAACAAGGAAGTCGAGAGGTTTCTTGTGTAAATCTATAACAGATTCCTGAAACACTGTCTCTCTAACCCAAGAGTCCGAGATTGCCCCCATCCATCTGGGGGTGAACATTTTGTAGCCTGCTCCCTGCAGGAGGATTCACCGTGGATGCCATGGGGTAATAGCCTTGCTTCCTGTTTTGGGTAGGCTGAATTCTAAGGCTGTCTGGTGCGAAGGGGCTCACTGAGCCTGCACTGTTTTTGCAAAGTTGACTTGTTTCTAGAGTCTCTGTTTGGCTGGGGATGGTGGTGACTTTTTTCTTCATATTGAAATGTTGGAGGGCCTACTCTTTACCTTTATCCAGCAAGATTGTGTAGTTGCCATGTTGGTCCCAAGTGTCTGAGATGGAGACAAGGTGGTTTGAGTGATATCTTAACATTTATTGGACCAACTGCTGTTGGTGAAAATGAGCAAGGTTCAGGCCTGAAAGGAACCTCCTTGAGGCATTTACCATAGCCAGTCCTAAATATATAAACTGATCAAATTTAGGGCAGGTATGTAAGGAGGTAGAAATGGGTGTGAATAAATAAGACAAGGAAAAAAACAACTGGTGGATTAGGAGAGATGCCAGACATTTTAAAACAGAGCTATAAAAAATGTATACTGGTGAAGGAGAAAAGGACCAATAAGTAGTAGTAGTAGTAGTAGTAAGGACATAGGCTAAAGCAACCACATGGGTTGGGCTATGGTAGGAAATAGATTACCAGCTGAAGTGTATATGCATATGAAAGGAACTGGGTTTACAGCAGTCACACGGGAATCTACAGCCCCTTTTTACAGGAACGACCCCCACTGGGTGTGCAATGCAAGGCGGTGTCAGTGTACAGGCCACGGTGGTGGTGGGGGATGAGTGTACCTCAGTGCGAACACCATGGGTGGGGGATGGGGGTGCATGCATGCTCCCGATGCCCACCCATGGAGCCATCTGGCAAACCGGAGGAGGCTCCGTGGGTGGAGGTGGGTGTGTGCCTGTGGGAATGGGCATACACCCACCTCCACCCACTGCGGCAGCACACGCATCCCCCCCACCTGTGTAAAAAGGGCCTACCTCTGAAAGAGTGTCAGAGGGAGACAAAACGCTAAGAACATCTACAATTAAAGGTACACAGCATTTAATACAGACTACAAAGGGACTAGGTACAGAGGGGAGACAGTAACATGAGAGAAGAGCCAACGCGAAGGAGGGGAATATAGGAATTTTGAGTCCGGTGGAGGAAAAAAACACAAAACCTTCCTGGTCCTTACTATCCTCTGTATAAGGGTGGTCTGGGATTTAATTTTCTTCTAGGGATACCAAGGACTCCTGAGAGGAGTGTTCTGATTCACACACAGCATCTGCGAGATAGGGTGTTTTTAAATGAGATGCTTTCACACATAGTCACCCATTAACCACACATCCAACTGCTCGTTTAAAGGTGGTGCGTGAGGACATAGCACCCACTCATGGGGCACTGCCAAAAAGGCTGGTGTGTGCTATGCAGTGCAAACCAAAAAAGTGCGTGGGAACATGCACCCACGCATACCCTGCCCATGTTAACCAGGGCTCCCACTCACGCTAAAGAGCAGGTCTACGACAACCCACCTCCTCGGGCCCGCCTGCAACCCTGCCGGGAGCTCTTAAAACACGTGCACAAAATACATCACGGTGACTCAAAGCGCAACACCACCCACCCACTCACCCCTTTCACAACACACAAGAGAAGAGCCAGCGCCATGGAGCACAGCAGCTTCCTGCATAGCCCCGCACGTGCTCCCGTCCCTTTCCGCCCCGCAGTCTAGGCCCTTTGCATCTCTGTTGTCTGGGACTGCAGGAAGCTGCAGCACCTGCAGCAGCTCCTGTGCAGAAAAGGGTTACTGGCTGCAATGGAGAGGGCGTTCTTGGTGGCCATGCCGCGATTATGGAACTCGCTCCTGGAGGAAGCCGTCTAGCCTCAAGTCTGCTGGCATTCCGCTGGGCCTGCAAAAACTGGCTGTTCTCCCAGGCCTTTGGAGGAGGGGAGGGTGGGTTGGGTTAAAAATCTTGGGGGGAGGGGGTTGTTTTTAAGAGGGTTTAAGATGTTTTAAATCTTTTGTGTTTTATTGCTGTTGTGATTTGTTGTGTTGTAAGCCGCCTCGAGATGCCATGGGCATGAGGGGGTGGCTAAGAAATGTAAATAAATAAAATAAAAATAAATAAATGTTCCCATCATATACAGGGCTGTGTGTCATGGCAGAGGGCAAGCAGTTGGGCAAAACATGGGGTGGGGAGGGTGACCAGCTGCCCGTGTGAGTTTGCAGGGTTGGTCCATGGTGGCGGGAGTGCGTGGAGGCTGTCTATGTGGGTGTGGTGGACACCTTGGGAGCCACTTCATGTGTATGGGCACACTGCAGCCATGCCACTCAGCAGCCACGGACCCCCCTCAAGTCTTCATTTAAAAACACCCATACTCTACACTAGGGACACTTGCAAGCATCAGTAATCTTTAGCTTTCCTTCTAATATTTCTCATTAGGAGGGAGAGCCTCTGACTCGGATAGCGCCACTTTTTCCTTGGGCAAGGCTTTCTCTACCTTCTCCTCGGAGAATGGATCTGAGGGAACCAAATGGGCAGAGGAGTCCAGGACCACCCTCTTATCTCTTGTTGGAGCTGGCTGCTTGCCTTTCCCTGCAAGCTTACCACCCTTTAAAGCTCTGCCTGTTTGGGGGGAGGGAGGATGCGGATCATGGTCTTTTCCTCATTCGGGGCCTGCCTCTGTCGTCCAGGTTTTTGTTTAGTTTGTCCAAGAACATCAATGTTTTGTTGAGGACTAGCATATGCAGGTTCTCATTGGGGACGGAATGCGGAGGCTTTACTTGGTCTAGCCCCCTCTCCCCCCACTCTGAGTCTGCTCCAGACCTAGGGTTTTGGCACCAACTGCAGCCATCCGGAACTTGGCCAGCATCATTCTCTCTCTGGCACAGTCCTGGCATGGGGCGTGGACCCACAGAGTATTCCCTGAGCAGGAGGACTCTCCACCGGGGTTCCCTGCAGCTTGCATTTGCCAAAGACCAGGTACTGGATAAGGTGGACGTGTGTGCTGAGACTCCCCTGAAGTGACTCCCCCCTGATCCAATTCCCACACCTGCTGAAGGGGTAAGGAGAGGGTAGGGAGGAATCGAGAGGCTCCCTCTAGTCGTCTCTCCTACTGCCCCTATTCTGCCTGGCTCTGGTGGCGTGCCTCTCTCTAGCTCCCAAGCGGAACCTCTGGAATCTGCTCCTGCTAGAACAAAGTGTAGAGAAAGTAAGGTTGCCATGTTGGTCCCAAATATAAGTAACAGAGACAAAGTAATACAGTATCTCTATTGTTAGAACAATGGCAGACGATCAACTGGGGCAGCAAAGGAGAACGATCCCATTGCTCATGCTCCATAAAGATCAAGTCTGCCTCCTGCTGCATAGAGTGGAAATCATCCCCATAGGTGTGGACGATCCAAGACCTTTGAGAGAAGAGAGTTCATTTCTGGTAGTTGTATTATATTTTTAATGTTTTAGGACTGCATTCCAAAAAGATTAAAGTTTTGGACAGGACCAAAGAACATGCTCCAAAGCTGTTCATTTGCCAAGGATTCCATAGCCCAAAGCTATGCTGGAGAAGGAAAGCACCTGTACTGTGGCTCTTGCCAAATGTGACTGCCAGTGCCTAGAGCAAAAGAAGCTGAGCCACCATTTCTGCTGCTGCTGCTGCTGCTGCTGCTGCTGCTACTGCTACTACTTGAGCCTCCTGGGGGACAGGAGCAATTGTTGCTGTTGACCAAACCTACTGGACTGCCTACGAGCTGGAGCTTTGGCGTGTGGAGAGTGGAGGAAGCCAATGATCAGTGTAAAGTGTCTTCTAATTTTCAGTAATATGAAAATGTCAGTATGCAGAACTGTGCTCATCCCTGTATTATGAGATAATGTCTCTTTTGACTAGCATATAAAAACTTACATGAAAGTATAAATGGAGTGTATTATTTACTAAAATCTAGTTTACTAAATTTATTATTTTATTTTTTTTGTTTAGTTTTACTAAACTCATGAGTTTTGGGGCTTCTGGAGAAAGCTCTGGCGATTCACCACACCACCATTCACCCAATCCACTGACTACAGCCCAGGGAGTTCTGGTCTTGGCAATTCAAATTCCTCTAGTAATTACTTATGCTATTGGCAGAACCTCATGAGAGGCATATACTACTCCCCCACTTTCCTCTTGTCAGGATCAATAGAGACCACCTCTGCAGGTCTGAGTGGCTCATATGGAATCACATGAAAAAGAATATGGCCAGAACTGGAGTCTAAACAGAGAATTCATTGTCTAGAGATCAGGGTGATTTGAGCCCACTCTGCCACTTACCCATTTTAAAAAGACAAAAGTGCTGTTGTCTACATCAACCACTAGGGGGCACTTGGAGCTTTTCCTTGCAGACAGAGAAGGGTCTCATAACTATATATGAGGGCAAGTTTAACCTTGAGGTAGACCAGCTTGGGGAAGACCCTCTCCTTCTCTGGGAGTAGGATCAGAAAGTTAGAGCTCTCCATCAGATCTTCTTAATCTGGGTCCCTCCAAAAATAGACTTGTTTGTAATGCTTTTCTCCTTCAGCTGGTCAGAAGAACATTTGTACCCCTTCCCTTGTCTGTTTTCCGAGTCATTTGTCAGATTTCCACATGCAAAGCCAGAATAATTTATTATTCTTTAATGGCCCCACAGGAAGACTGGGATGCATTAAGGGCTTTTGGCCAGTAAAGACTCCTTAACCTCTTATCCTCGCATGATATTTCTCAGTGCCCAAACTGTGACCTTCAGATAAGTCCTCTCAGTTTACTGGGAACTTAACCCATTCCTTGAATGTTTCATTGGGTGCTTTTCAACAAGCACTTCCATATCCACTATGCATGTTGCAGGGCTGCAGTGGTGCCCTATGGATGCCCTGTAACATGTATAATGGGTGCGGAGCTGGTGGTCTAAAAGCACCCGTTGATTTTCCATTCAAGTTCAGGGCCACCTCATACATTTTCTTCTCCCCTCCTTGCAGGACAGAGGGCCTTCACTGATGGGATGTGTCCCTCCTCCGTCAGGATAGGCAGTATCAATTTGATTGACAGCCTCACCCTGGAGAGGGGCACAGGCCATCTACTGGCCCAGTTCTGTTCCTGCCTTGGAAGGGGTAGGAAGCAGGGTCATAGCTCTCCTCAGGAGAGCATAGGCTTTAGGTTTTTCTTTTATTATTATTATTATTATTATTATTATTATTATTATAGGCATTTGTATAGCGGCAGCTGTGTACCTGGCACTTTACAGAACAATAAGATAGACGCGGTCCCTGCCTGTTCCTTTTTTTTCGGCCCGCTCTGCTCTCCCATTATTCCTCTGTAAAGGGGGGACAGGGATCGACCCTTTCGATCCCTCTAGTTACCGGCCGGTCTCCCTCCTTCCCTTTGCTTCGAAGCTCCTGGAACGTGTCGTCTACTCCCGCTGCCTGAACCNCCACAGGTAGGGACCGCAGCTGATTATATGTTCTGTACAGCGCCAGGTTGTTGCTGGCGCTTTATAAATGTTTAATAATAATAATAATAATAAGGGTTGAGCAGCTGGCAGGGGATGGGGGGGGGGCCTTCCCTGTGTCTCCCCCTCCCCCCCTGCTTTTTTTGGCTTTCCAAGAGGTTTTTTCTCACAGAAGGGGCCCAATCCTTTCTCGCCAAGGTGCCTCAAGTTTTGGTAGCAGCGGGGAGCTGCCGCACTGGAGCCTCTCCTCCCCAGTGGCTTCGGCTCAGCGGGGAGTTAGAGTAGCGGGGACAGTCCAACTGCTGAGGCGTGCTTCCTTCCCTCTCTTTTCTCCCACGCTTGGCCATGGTGGCGACAACAGCGAGCCAGTCCCGCTGGGACGCCGGCTCTCCCTCAGGCTGGGCAGCCAGAGAGCAGGGAATGGCCGGAGCTTCAGCAGCGGGCACAGAGACTCCCGTGGCGTCGGGAGAGGCCCCGCAGGCGGTGAGTGAGGCGGCCCCTACCCAGCGCCGGGGACGAGGCCTAGGTACCTGGAAGACGTGCCAGAGACTGTGCTAATATGGCTGGGGTGGCAAGTCATTGCTTCGCCTCGCCTACGTGAGTTGCTGACAGGGGGGAAGGGGGTTCCCCTTCAGCCCCCCAGTCCCCGGAGAGGCACTCAGGGGGTTCCGGGACTCATAGCTCACCCCCATGTAAGAGGTCAGACGGGGAGGAAGACCCCCGCAAGAGCGGATCCTCTAGAGGCTCCGGGACAGTTTCTCCACACAGAGACAGGAGGAGAAGGCATGAATCCTACTCTCTTAGCTCAACCGCAAGTTCCGCGTTCCCATCCAGGGTCTCGGGGTCTTCATCATCTTCTCCCCCTCCCCCCAGACATTGCGCCAAGTGAAAAAGGGGACAGAGCAATTCTTCCTCAAGGAAAAAAGCGGAGAAGGGCAGGCCATAGGGCTAAGCACCACAGGAGAAGCCCTTCCCCCCCTCTGGATCAGCCCCTGCTTGTGACAAGGAAGATGGGAAATTATCTGACCTCCAGTCAGAAGCGGGGGAATCTGGCAAGGAACTAGCGGGGGAGCGCTTGTTCGAGGCTGAACAGTTCCCTAAGTTGCATGCCAAGGTGGCAGCAGAGCTAGACATTTCTCTGCCGCCTCCGAAAATAAGAGGGCTTTTCCGAGGGGTACTGTCCCAGTCCCAGAGCTTCCGTTGGCTAAGTTCTATGTGGACACAATTAAGGGAGAGTGGGCCCACCTTCCTAGGTTTAAGGGGCCTCATAAGTTTATCGGGAAGTCTTACTCCCTCCCATTCCCCCCACGAGGAGCTTCTGGCATTGCCCAAGGTAGATGCAGGGGCAGCAGACCTCACCAAGTCTTCCGCGTTACCATCAGAGGGGGAGGGGCTCCCCAAAGACCCCCTCAACAGGAAGGTGGACATAGCATTACGTAAAAACTTTGAGGCTTCATCCATGGCTCTTAAGGCTTCAGCCTCGGCTTCCAGTTTTTCCAGAGCAGCCTTTATCTGGGCTAGTGACCTAGCACGTAAGGCTAGAAAACAAAAGCAAAAAGACAGCTTCAAGAAACTGACTCTGGCCGCAGCCTATGCAGCTGACGCAGCTTTAGATGCAGTGCAGCTCAATGCATTGCAACCAAAGGTGACTAATGTTGTGGTTTGTCGGTCAGTTTGGCTTAGGCCCTGGAAGGTGGACCTCCCGTCCAATGGAATTCTAACCGGAGCGGTGTTTCACGGCAAGAAGCTGTTCGGAGAAGCCATGGGCAATGCCCTCACCACAGAACCGGAGAAGAGAAAAGCACTGCTTCTGAACCCATCTAAGTCACCAAATAAGAGTTTCTTTCATCCTAGATCCACAAGGAACCATAGAGGGAATTGGAAAAGGGATTTTCGCCCTAACAGACGGAGATGGCAGCGAGGCAGAAGGGCAACAGAGCAGTTCCAGTCAAAAAGAACCACCCCCCAAGCGGGCCAGAAGCAACCCAAGCCCCAGGCATGACTGGGCAGGGCCTCCCCCCGAACCCTGTGTAGGGGGGAGGCTCCAGGGGTTCGCAGATCAATGGACTCGCACTACATCGGACAGGTGGGTCCTGGAGACAGTGTCAAAGGGGTACATGATAGACTTTGTTTCTACCCCAAGAGACCGCTTCTTGCCATCCCCGGTATCAAAGGAAGGAGTAAAGGCGGAAAAGATGCTACAAGCAGCACGCCACCTGCTGGCTATAAGAGCCATAGAACCAGTACCACCTCTCCAGAATCAGGAAAGACAGGAGTCTAGATGTAATGTTCCTCGCACAGGTGCTGCGGAGCATGATGTCCTGCTTGGAGACAGTGGCATGGGCCAGACTACACCTGAGGCCCTTACAGAGGTTCCTTCGGCCGTATCAGAATGAGATAGCGAACAGAGTGAGTCGACCACTAAAGCTGAGCAACACTCTGAAGTCTCAACTAAGCTGGTGGTCCTGGCCGGGTCGCCTGGAACAGGGTCTCCCACTCCGGGAGCCCGAAAGGGCCGTCCTGACAACAGATGTAAGCAACTATGGCTGGGGAGCTCTCTGCCAGTTCAGAACAGCTCAAGGCAGATGGAACGCACAAGAGCTACAATGGCACATCAACAGGTTGGAGCTCAGGGCAATGCGCTTGGCACTCCTGCACTTCACCGAGCAGGTCACAGGGACTCTCATCCTAGTACAGACAGACAGCACCACGGCCATGGCCTTCATCAACCATCAGGGGGGCTCACGGTCAAAAAGGCTCCAAGAGGAGGCAACGCTGCTGTTCGACTGGGCGGAGTCCAGGATACAATCAATAAGGGCGATTCACATAGCAGGGAAGAGCAACACAACCGCAGACTGACTGAGTCGTCAAACGGCGGACCCAGGAGAGTGGTCGCTGGACCCAGCGGCATTCAATCTCATAGTGAAAAGGTTCGGAATCCCTGTGATGGATCTTTTTGCGATGTCAAACAACGCCAAGGTTCCGGCTTTCCTGTCAAGGCAAAGAGACCTGGAAGCACTGGGAATGGACACCTTGTCCCAGAAGTGGCCCAAAGGGCTACTGTATGCTTCTCCGTCCACGCCAATTCTACTGAGGGTGCTGCAGAAAATTCGTCAACAAAGAGCACGGGTCATACTGGTGGCTCCGTTCTGGCCACACCACCTTTGGTTCTCAGAGATAGTGAGTCTGGCGGAGTTGCAGCCACTCAGGCTTCCAACCTGGCCGAAGCTATTGTCTCAGGGACCGCTATGCCACCCTCAGCTAGGGAAAATGGCCCTCACAGCCTGGAGGTTGAACGGCAACAGCCTCCTTGGGATATTCAGGCATGCTGCTACAGACACTTTTGTCGTTGAGGAGAGAATCCACGAACAGGGTCTATGAGAGAACGTGGAGAAAGTTTGCACTGTGGTGTGCACAGCGACAGATTCAACCCCTGACTGTAGGTCATCAAGAGGTCCTTCTCTTTCTACAAGAGGGCAGAGAGAAGGGTCTGAAGACAAATACTATAAAAAGGCAGTTGTCCACTTTGTCCTCAATCATAGACTGCACAGGATCAACACCCATCTCGTTGCATGCCATAGTAAGATGCTTTCTCATAGCGGTGGACGTGCTCTCACCTCCGGTTAGACACCGATTTCTGATGTGGCGTCTCAACATAGTATTGGAAGCTCTTACGAGGCCACCTTTCGAGCCTATGGGTCAAGTCTCATTATTCATGCTGTCCATCAAGACTCTATTCTTGGTAGCTGTCACGTCTGCCCGTAGAGTTTCAGAGCTAGGTGCCCTATCCATAGACCCAAAATTGTGTGTCTTTCATAAAGATAAACTGGTCCTGAGGCCTGATCCATCCTTTAGACCCAAAGCAGATTCGGCGTTCCATAGGCAGCAAGAGTTAATGCTACCATCTTTCTGCCCTAGCCCCAGTCACCAGCAGGAAAAGTTGCGGCACAATCTGGACTTTAGGAGGGCAGTGAAAATTTACATAGCTAGGACTCGTCCTTTTAGATCAGTCCCTTCTCTGTTTGTAAACTATGGACATAGTAACAAGGGTAAGAGGGCAAGCAAGTCTTCTCTCTCAGTATGGATTAAGACCTGCATATTAGAGGTCTATAAGGCCTGAGACATTCCCATTCCACAGGGTATTGTAGCTCATTCGGTCAGGAGCGCTGCAACAAATGCAGCCCTGCTAGGTAGGGCCCCGCTAGATGAAATCTGCAGGACGGCTACGTGGGCCTCTGTGCACACGTTCTCCTGGCATTACGGACTCTCCTCCCTGGCCTCGGCGGCCTTCGGAAGGAGAGTCCTGCAAAGAGTTCTGCTTAACTAACCCCTGGGGGACCCTAGGGGTGTAGGGGGCGTTGGTGTCACTGTAGGGAATCCTCCCACCCTGGAGAGTTTTTCTGCTTGGGGAGGTCCCATCAGTGAGGGCTGTCTGTCCTGTAAGGAGGGGAGAACGGGAAATTTCTTACCTGTGAATTTTCCTTCTCCTCCTTTCAGGACACAGTCTTCAGCCCGCCTTATAATAATAATAATAAACTTTTATTGTGTAACCAAAAGGTTTTTACAATAGATTGTATCTACGACAATACATTACAAAGATGAAAAACAAATTGTCAACGCCAAGCACTCAAGAGTCCAGTTACTTATAACTTCAATACAAAAATTAAAATAAAATAAAACAATACAAATAAAACTTCAGTACAAATTTAAATGGGACAATAAAATGGTAAAACTATTAAACTCTCTTTGAGTAGATGGCTCCTAGGTCAAAATTACTGAACATACTGTGTGTAATGTACTGTTTATTTCTTTCGGCTGGCTTTCGCCATAGCCAGAATAACATACAAAGATACATAAGAAAATAAAAATAACAACTCCTTACAGCCATATCAAATAAAGTAAAATAACATATCACATAAGCTTTAGGCATTCTGCCTTACAGTTAGGGCGTTATACAATTAGTTAATTAATTGACACCCTGAGTCCCCACCAGTATGCATACCTGGATAACGAAGCAAGCACTCATTAGACATCGCTTATCACTTATCAAAAGTAAGGATGGATAATCGGGTTAACATACTTAAACCAAGGGCACTCCCTTCTTATAAAGATATCCCAGGAACCAGGGCCCACCACTCCATGCATGCCATAGATTTTTAGTAGGTCTCAGCCAATACCCTGGCTCCCAAATTTGCCACTGCTCTTGCCCCCCTGGGGGCATCTCCATTCAGGAGATATTGCATCCACCCTTCCTCCGACCAGAGCCTGTGCCCCAATTCCCCAATATCTTTCAGGAGATCTTCTCTCAGTCCCTTAAGGGCTGGACAGTATAAAAGAATATGTGCCGTTGAATCGGGCACTGCCCAGTCACATTTCTTACATACCCTTAGGTTTTTTGGTGTTTTACAGTATCTTCCTTCCACTAGGGCTGAAGGGAAGAGGTTACATCTCAGCAACGTTAACACTCTTCGCTGCTTATCATTATCCCATAGGAGATACTCAGGGAGGGAGCCTCTTTGGTGTAGCAAATGATAGTCAGGGGCTATCCCCTGATCAGATATTGCTGCTGACTCTATTTGCATCTCCTGGTCATGGAGTCTCTGTTTGATTTTTGCAATCACCTGCGGGCGGCCCAAAAGGCTTAGATCTTCTTTAGCCAGCCCCAAGTTGGTGTAAATCCGCTTGGGACTTTGTGCCCATTGAGCCACATACCTATCTTCAGCTATAACAACAAGGAGGGATTGCGAGGCAAACGGGGGTATTACTACCTTAAACCAAAATTTAAGGAGGGCCAATGTGGCCTGGACTCGTATAGAATGCACGGCTAGCTCTGCCCTTAATATCACTTGCGGGGCACACTTTGATAGCCCCAATATCACTCGCAAGAAGGTGTTCTGAGATGATTCAAGACTAGCTAACAAATTTCCACCCCAGACTGGAGCAGCATATAAAAGCTGAGGTATTACCTTTGCCTTAAAAAGGCAGAGGGCAGGTCCCACTAATTTCCCACCCTGCGAGAAATAAAATTTTAACAGGGCCTTTGTGGAGATCCGGGCCTGATGCGTGGCGGCCTTAAAGTGAGGGGTCCAACTTCCTGAAGAGGCATAAAATGACCCCAAGATATCTAAAGACCCGCACTTGCGCTATTGTAACCTCGTTTATAAACCACCTATATTGGCGCTTTGTTCTACCCGCCACCAGAACCTTTGTCTTTTCATAATTTATAACCAACTTTTCCTGCTCACAATATAGGGCAAAGTGCTGCATAGCCCGTCTCAACCCCACTTGGGTCATAGAGAGCAGCACAGTATCATCCCCGTATAAGAGTAGTGCCAATTTCCTTGAACCCAATTTTGGAGCGTGAGAGTCCACCTCTCGCATATGCGGGATTAAATTGTTTAAGTAAAGGTTAAAGAGGGCCGGCGCAAGGAGACAGCCCTGTCTAACACCCCTTTGTACCCCGATGCCCTTAGAGAGGGCTCCACTCTTACCCATCCGCACCTGAAGAGTGTTATTTGAGTGAAGTTTTATTATCAGGAATAACAGACGTCCATCAATAGAGGTGCCACTTAGTTTATTCCACAATCGCTCCCTATCTATGGAGTCAAAGGCAGCCCGCAGATCAACAAAACAACAATAAAGAGAAGAAGGTTTTGTTGACTCACGGGCATATTTCATGAACAGTAAGTTAAGTACAAATGCATGGTCAAGTGTGGACTGGCCGGCCCTAAAGCCCGCCTGCTCCGGGAAGATGATATCATTCTCGTCCATCCATAGCGAGAGTTTACCCCAAAAATACCTCGTATATAATTTCCCAACTATGGACAGAAGACTAATAGGCCTATAATTTGTAGGGTCCCTAGGGTCCCCTTTCTTGAATATTGGCACCACAATACTTTGAAGCCAATGCCTGGGGAACTTGCCTGAGGCATTAAGGGTTGTAAAAAATGGAGCAAGTAACTCTGCCCACCAGCCAGGATTGTATCTTAATAACTCAGCAGGAATAAAATCAATTCCTGGCGCTTTACTCTCTTTAAGGGCTCCAATCAAATCCCTAAGTGCCCTCACTGTAACTGGCGGCCACTCCTGAAACCTGTTCTCTGGGCGAACCTCCACCAAGATTCCGAGCGAAGTTGACCCAGAGAACAAGGAAGTAAAATGGCGTTCCCACTCAGCCGTAGAGGGGAGACATGTCGCCGGTGTGGGGGGAAGAACCACTTCGCCAAGGTCTGCAGAGCTAGACTTCCCACATGCACCAGCACGGTCAATGCAGTGCACGTAGGGGCTTTGACCTCGTCCAGTCCTGACGACATACGATACTCTGATGACCCCTGGCACTGCAGGATCCAGGTAGGTGGATACCCAGTGACGTTCAAGCTGGACACGGGAGCAGACACCAACACCATTCCTGCACGAATTGCAAGGAATCTACTGGTACACATTCATCATGATGCACCAGACATCACCCTCGTAGTCGTTGGGGGAGGAAGAATCACCCCCCAAGCTAAACTTCACGCCCAGTGCTCCACAGCGACCGCCAGCGCACTACTCCCGATCTACGTCATCGACTCCCAAGACCCACCCTTGCTTGGCCGACAGGCATGCCTCACCCTGAATCTAATTCAATAAATCCATACACTGTCCACGAGCTCACCAAAGTTGGATGCAGACATCCTTGCCAGCTACGCAGATGTGATGGGAGGACTTGGCCAGTTCCCTGGGATGCACCACATCTACCTGGACCCCTCGGTACCCCCCAGGATACATGGGTGTCGCAAAATCCCAAAAGGAGCAGCTTAGAAGCACGCTGGCAGAACTGGAGACGGCAGGCGTGATCTCCAGGGTGACTAAACCTACCCCATGGGTGAGCAGCCTAGTCGTGACACAAAAGAAGAATGGGTCCCTAAGAATTTGCCTAGACCCAAGGGACCTAAACAAAGCAGTCCGCCGACAACACTTTAACATCCCAACCGTAGAGGATGTTCAAAGGAAACTAGCAGGGAAATCGATATTCACCATCTTAGATGAAAAAGATGGCTATTGGCAAGTGGTACTGGATAGACCATCGGCTGAGCTGTGTACCTTCAACACCCCATGGGGAAGGTACCATTTCAACAGGCTGCCTTTCGGCATCAAATCAGCGAGCGAGGTATTCCAACAAAAGAACCACGAGAGTTTTGGGGACATTCCAGGTGTGCACATCATAGCTGATGACATGCTGATTGCAGCCTCGTCCAAGACAGAACATGACTGCATACTGAAGCAGGTGCTACAGCGGGCCAGAGAGAAAGGGGTCAGGTTTAACAAAGAGAAAATGCAATACATGGTGGGTCGAGTGAAGTACATGGGACATATCTTCTCCGAGAAAGGAGTTCAACCGGACGAAGACAAAGTCGCAGCGGTGCAGAACCTAGCGGCCCCTCAGGACAAGAAAGCACTGCAACGAATCTTGGGCACAGTCCAATACCTGGCCCAATACATTGCAAATGAGTCAGCAATGACCGCTCCATTGAGAACCCTACTGCGCAAGGATGCAGTGTGGACCTGGGATGCCAATCATCAGCAGGCCCTGGATGCCCTGAAACGAGCTATCTCAACGGCCCCGGTGCTCAGATACTTTGACCTGAGCAAGAGGTCAGTCATACAGGCGGACGCCTCCAAAGACGGACTGGGAGCGTGCCTGTCCCAAGATGGTCACCCGATAGCTTATGCATCCAGATCACTCACATCGGCTGAGCAAAATTATGCTCAAATAGAGAAGGAGCTCCTGGCTATCCTGTTTGCCACGGTCAAATTCCACCAGTATATATACGGAACCACGGTCATGGTCCAGTCCGACCACAAACCCCTGGAGGCAATCATGGAAAAGCCCATAGGGCAAGCTCCAGCTAGACTACAGCGCATGCTGCTCCAGCTGCAAAAATACGACTTGGAGTTGGAATACACGAAGGGTACCAGCATGTACATTGCGGACACCCTGTCCAGAGCACCAGTCGACTTGCCTGAAACTCCCAAGCAAGACCTCCAAGAGGAGAAGGTGATATACCACACCAAAACCACGATGCCACTGAGTGACACACTCCTTCGCCAACTGCAGGATCACACACAACAGGACCCCATCCTGAACAGCCTGCAGTCCCTACACAGTCGAGGTTGGCCTCGCCACGCGAAGTCAGTTGCGCCATCGCTCAGACCGTATTGGCCCCTCCGACATGACTTGTGGCTGGAAGATGGTCTCCTGATGGTGGGAAACAAAATAATAATTCCAGAGGACTCCAGACAGGACATGTTGAGGAGAATACACATCCCACACCAAGGAGCTCAACGATCCAAGGCTCGGGCGAGGACCCTCATGTACTGGCCCAACATGGCGAGGGACATTGAACAGTGGGTAGCAGGGTGCAACCCATGCCAAGAAGCGAGGCCAGCTCAGCAAGCTGAACCCATGGTGCCACACCACATACCAGAATTACCATGGCTCAAAGTAGCTGTGGACATCTTCGACCTGCAGCAACAAGCATACATGGTAATCGTGGACTACTTTTCCAAATACCCAGAAGTAATCCATTTACCAGACAAGACGGCCTGGTCTATAATTGAACGACTCAAGGCGATCTTCGCAAGACATGGAATCCCCAAGGAGATGGTCTGCGACCACTCCCCGTTTGCCTGCCAAGCCATGCAGCAATTCGCCATGGACTGGGGCTTCTCGCTAACCCACTCGAGTCCCACGTACCTCCAATCCAATGGACAAGCAGAATGGATGGTGCAGACAGTGAAAGCCATGCTCAAGAAATCGATGAAAGATGGCACGGACCCTCGACTGGCACTACTCTACCTGCGAAACACGCCCATATCAGGCACACCATTTGCCCCTGCACAACTGCTCATGTGACGCGTACTTCGCAGCACACTGCCAGCAACCACCTCAGTCCTCACACCAATGGTACCCCAAGGCGCGCAGGAGACACTACGCAAGCAGCAAGAGAAACAAAAGGTTTGTTACGACAGGCGAGCTCGTCCCCTTCCCCCCCTAGCTATAGGGGACACAATTCGGATGGCCACTCCGACTGGATGGCAACCAGCCACAGTAGTAGCCAAACAGCCGGAACCCCGATCCTACGTGGTGAAAAAACCCCAGGGAGCCACATATCGCCGAAACCGGCGACACTTGAGGCGGGCTGAGTGCCCCACAGAGCCATGCTCAACCGACAACCCACCCCTGCTACCCGACACTTCAACACAGGAGCTGCCCCTACCAGCACCCATCGCACAAGAAACACAACCAGCAATGGTCAGCGATCCTGTTCCCGACTGCCCTCTGGAGTCTCCAACTACGAGTGAGATACCCGGAACCCCTCATCACCTGACATAGTCGCCATCAGCGTGTCAGGAACGATCAAGGCCGCACAGGGAGACACGAATCCCTACCCGCCTGCAAGACTACTACGTGGGGCAGTGGTAAAGACTGCCTTCCACGATGAGTCAAGTACTAGCAACCTCTGACTCTAGCGCACGAATGCGATCATTGCACATGGCTCCTGTTAGGGTTAAGAGGGGCATCGTGCGGTGCACATGGGTGAAGTGAGGGCTTCGCCACTGGACAGGGGGGATGTGGCGGCGCCTGCACAGCAGAGCCCCGCACGGGACTTGGTGGGCGGAGCCAGGAAAAGCGCGCGAGAGGTGCACGGCAGTTGGGCGCCAGATCAGCTAGGAAGCAGACGCACCTGCCTTCTCTCCTGCCGAGCTAGCTGCATAGGAGGGCCTACGCAGCAGGACTGAGCCCGAGGGTCTGACCGGAGGCCCAGAGACGGAACCCCTCAGCGGGGATAAGGACTTGGGTGATACACCCACCATGTATAGCTGTTACCCTGCCGGGTGAATAAAGAGAGTTGAAGAAGCTCGTGGTTTGTGAGTACTTGGGCTAGCAGCCCACAGCCCCTCGTGCCCTAGGCCCCCAGGGCGCCAGCCAGGGAGATCCCCCACCAGAGCCCCACCTGGGGAGCCGGGCATCACAGTGTCCCCTTTCCGGCCTAGCCGTCTCCTCCGTACTGCGGAGAGGGAGGCAGTTTCAAACTGATCTTGAAGAAAGGGAAGAGGCACAGCAACGTGCGTGTTGGCCCGGGGTAATTTACATGCCTCCCCAGATTATATCGGGATAAGAACACTTATATTTTCATTTCCAGGCAGGGTCACAGCTATCCCTTGAATGCAGGAGCAGCTCCGCTCATATAAGCAATCTCTGCTGTAAAGTTACCTTGGAAGGCATTCCTTTAGCCGTATCTGAACTTGGTCAGAGTTGTTTTGACTCTGGGACAGAGGTGACTGATGCCTTTTGTTTTCAACAGAACAGAAAGTGAAGAGGGGCTTGTCTTTGAATCAAGAAATTCAGCAGAGCTCATGCTTGGCTCGACTTCCATCTCTTAGTCTTGTCTTTAGTGTAACGAATTCATGTGCAGTAGCAAAGGTGTAGCTATAATAAAAGCAAGTGATGCAACTGTCTGGGGGCCCCAAGCTCACTAGTGCTGCTGTGTCCCCAGAGGAGGGGCATTGAGGGGGCCAATCCCATCTTGTGCATCAGTGCTCATTGCAACCTAGCTACAGCTCCTTCCGCTCCAAAATCAAACTGTTTAATCTCTTGAGCAAAACAAACAGCTGCAGTGGGTCCCTTATTCTATCTGTACACTCTTGCACTACTAGAGTCACACATCCCCGTGTAGACAGAGTTAAAGCATTTCACCCTTTCTCCCGTCTTGTACAATTTTTAGCTGTCATTTAGCCTTGTGTTATTCCATTTACAGGGAAATGGAGGTTATTTTTCTGCTGTGTTGGCCCTTCAGCAGACTATGAATCCACTGTAAGGTAAAACCATATTTCTACTTCTAAGGAATTTGCTAACTTAAAGTGCTGGCATTAAGCAACCAGAATGCAGACATGGAAGCAGCTGGACAAGGGCCAGTAATCAGGGTGAGATTAGCAGAATCTGAAAGCATGATAGGGTTTATCTTCTTTCTGTGATTACAAGCCAAGTGCAGTGCTCTTTCTCTCAAAGTTGTTTAGAATGTGATTTAAAGGGGAGAAATTATTGTAATTGTCTTTCAGCTTCCTCTGACTCCCAATCCCTAGTTTTCATGAAACTTGAAAACACAATCACAAATTCATAGATTCTAAGGCAATCCTGCAAATGCACAAAGGTAACTTGAGTAGTTCCTTCAAAATCAACTTAAGATATAAGTACTGGCAGAATCAGGTCAATTATTTGAATTCTCCCAAAGGTGAATTGTTTGAAAAGTTGTTGTTAGGGTTCATGACAGAACTCTGTTGTAACCTGAATTAGAGCAATTGCTACAAGCAACTATACTTACACAGATATCAATAAATCAGTTTCATGACCAACAAGATAAGTTGGTCACAAAGGTAGAATACAGCAATTATATGTCACTGGTGTGGGTGGTAAAACAATCTAGAGTCTTGAAAAAAGAAAATGTTGCTATCCAGGGTGAATAGTTCCATGCCAGCTTGATTTAAACTTGATGCCTTTAAACAGCAGCAGTAATAGGTGAGAGAGATAATTTGGGATTTTCCATCATTGTCTTTCATGATATTTAAATGATAAATGCAGTACGTAGTTTAACACAACTTCGTTAGACAAGGAAATTCAGCAGAATTGTTCAGCTTTGTTGTTTTTTTACAAAGTCTCACAGGGTGTTAACAAACAAGATGAGAGTGCCCTTGCGTCTGGAATCACTCTGTGCATCCCCCACTCACTTAGGGTACAGAGCCTAATAAACGGGCACCCTACTGAGTGTATTTCTTGTGCATTCAAGCAGTTCTCACTCAGCCCCCACTCACAGGTTTTGCATGATAAGCCTAATATACAGGCAGGTGTTATTCCCTGCAAAACTCCACCCCCCAAAGCACGCCCCCCCCATTCAGTATCCCACCCCTGTCATGAGTTGCAGCCACAGTGAACCATGGGAATAAGAAGCCGCACCAGCTGTTTCTCTCTTCCAGGTTATTATGGGAGGCAGTCCAGCACCTGCTATCCCTGCCCACCCACAGAGGTTTATATCTGCCAGCACTTTGCAGCTGGAACTAATCTTTTGCTATGCACATCATGCTGAGTTTATTGAGCAAATTGCACACTTTATTGAACACCTATAGTGAAAATTAAAAGCAAAAGCAAAAATTAAAAGCAAAAGCAATCAATCCTTGCATGTTATCACCTGGTTTCTCGCATCCATCACTCACGGCAATGTACTGGCAGGTAGCAGCACACAGTTCTACTGGCAGTCACGTGTGCTTTGGTGTGGGAAATCCTTCTCAGTTCATGTAAAACTGCCAGTCAAACATGTGCCTCTTACATCTTCTGCGTTACCATACAGTTGGGACAAAAAACATCCCTGCTCGCCAGGGCACTCTGTGTTTCTCTGAGTGTCCGAACTTCATATAGGGTAGCAAGCTCTCCTTCAATTGGTTAAAGTTCCCTGTACTCCGAGTCACTTGTTTCCCCTGAAGAGATTCATCTCTGCAATCTCACTGAGGCGCTCCTGGTGGCCCCATAGGAATCCTCTCACTGTCATCAGGGCAGTGATGGGGAAAAAGCGGCAAGGAAGGTCCAATCTCCATTAGTGAGTGCCCTGCTCCTGGCAGTGCACAAACCTCCAAAAAATTGTCGTCTCATTCACATCCCACTCTCATCTCATTGGGTGAAAACAGACATGATGCTAACAACCACCCTTGGTGGTTATTTATGCATGTTGCAGGGCTGTATTGGTGCCCTATGCAGCCTTGAAACATGCATAAATGACCACCAAGGGTGGTTAGCATCATGTCTGTTTTCACCCATAGTGTGCATGTGCCAACCTGTGAGCCCATAGGCTGTCTCAGAATATTGATCTGTACATCAGGCCTCACTCAAAAGTCAGCAAAGACCAGGGTATCCATCACCCCCCAAATTCTCTCGGCCCCATACCATGGACTGCCACAGCACCCACAGACAAAAGGTGAGGACATTTGGCTTTCCTGGACAAACAACCCGTAGAAATAGCTTTCTGTGGCATTATGAATTCTCATGCTGGTTGCAAGCAAAAACTTACTTTCAAATTATAAGAAAATATAGTTACTTTTTTAAGCAATGGGCAGCTTTCCTGCCATATATATTCCAAGCACAGTGTCCTTCACTGCCTAGCAGATTCCTTCACCTGGCCATTTCTTAACATTCAGTAGTTCCTCCCTCCTTCCCTCCACAATTAAAAAATTGCATGCTTCCATGGTGTTAACACCTGTTAACATTTTTAGATGAGTTGGCATGTGCATGTGCTTGTGTCAGAAATGTCTACAGTTTATTAGCCACCTAGATTGGCAGTGCCGGTACAGCAACACGTTCACACCAAGCATATGCTTTGCAAAAACTTTTTCAACCAATAGCTGGCCTGTAACCAATAGAAGCCAATAGCAGCTCACGCTAGGTGCACACCCAGTTGTGTAAGGGCACGTGACCAATAACTGCTTATGTGCGGTGCACAGCCAATCTTGGCTAGGCAGCCACCCAACTCTTTAAGCTTTTCAAAACATTTGGCATGTGGTCTGCAGAGTTCACGGAACCCAGAGCCACAGCCATGGAGACACATGCCGAGGGCTTCCTTGTGTTTGTTATCATGCTCCAGACCTTCATTACCGCTGCTGAGCAGAATCTGTGAGCGATCCAACAGATCCAAGCCTTCTGCTGTCATTGGAGCAATGTGATTTCAAGGCACAGACAAGCTCTTGCTTGATCTGTGGCTGGGATAGTCGGGCACAGCACACTACGGAGGTGGGTCCTGTTTCTGCAACGTGTACTTGCCTACATCTAGTGACCATGGACTGCACTCGGGAGGGTTGAAGCCATGCAAGGACAGTTGAGAGGTACCTGTCAGGTACGGCTTCAATCACCCATGTGCTCTGCTGAGCTGTACCCACCGAAAGACTTGTCTGGTTGAAAGACAAAAACACAGACTGGGGAGAATGTGCTGAACTCATGGGGAGACGCCACAAACTTCAGGATGCCCTGTCACCTCATTCTGCAGATAGCTGAGATCCTCAGGCCGCAACTGGTGAAACAGAGCACGGTCGCCCATCTGCGTGGAGAAGCGTGTGGCCATCTCCATCTGTAAGCTTCCCACTCCCACTGCTCTGTTTCCCAGCAGTTTGGCACTGTAACTTCTTTGACACAGGAACCTGTTTTATAGGGGTGATCAATGGGAGCGATATCGCCATCATTTGCATACCCCATAACAAGGATTACTATCTGAACCAGAAGGTTTTTTTTCTCCATTGTTCTCTAGGCTGTAGTAGACCACCGTGCCCGGTTAGTGGATGTGCTGGCCAGGTGGCCCAAGAAGAACCATGATGTTTGCATCTTCTGTCAGTTGCCTTTCTTTGGCCAAATGTACACTGGAGACTTTGGACCCTACACTGAAATATACTTTGAGGAGATGCTAATGAACCCTTTTGTTCTCGGGAACCCTGCCTACCCCGTGAAGCCATGGATCATGAAGGCATACAGCCTGGTGCAAAGGTACTTGAACCAACAGCTCTTTTGTGGAGAGGGCTTTTGGGCTTGTAAAGCAGCGCTCGAAATCAATAGCTGCTAGGATTGATTTCCAGCTAGAGACCACTCCCCTGCTTAACAACTGCCACCTGTGTTCTCCACAACATCTGCGAGACCAGCAGGGCCATTTGTCAGGACCTGGCAGGAGCAGGGCTTGACCCCAGACCCTGCCCAGGTTCAAGGGCAGGCTCCCTGCCCCTTCTGCTTCCAGAACTGCCGGGTGTTCTCCTGGGTCTCTGTCCCTTCATTTCTCATCATCCTCCCAATTAGCCGTGTCCCATCGGCTCCCTTTTGCCCATCTGGACTATTTAAGGGACATGCAGGAAATAAGTGCTTCTGCAACACTGCTGCCGCCTAGCGTAGTATGTGGTCAGTGCGGGTCCAAATATATGTTAGCTGCCCTCACTCGCCTGTGTGCGAGAAGGGCGGGCTAAAAATACAATAAATAAATCAGCA
The DNA here is from genome assembly GCA_003113815.1 of Sphenodon punctatus. Classification (NCBI taxonomy): domain Eukaryota; kingdom Metazoa; phylum Chordata; class Lepidosauria; order Sphenodontia; family Sphenodontidae; genus Sphenodon; species Sphenodon punctatus. Next base: position 1,238,446 of record QEPC01001916.1, on the reverse strand, counting down.
GTTGGGAAACAGCAAGCATCGCAAGGCATGTACTGCCAACCAGGACGAGCTGGGAGAACGCATGTTTGAACATGGTGTGTTGTGCTTTTAAGGCTGATGTTGTGTGGCTGCACACCAGTGAGAGCGAGAGTGAAGAGAGGGGCTTCTCAGAACGTTTTAGGCTCTTCGCCCACAACCCTATGATGCTGGCAGACCTGTGTGCATGGAGGATGCATGCAACCTAATTGGGGAGATATGGACATGTGGACGCAGGTTAGCCTGCATTTGCCTGAATGGCAGGGAGTGGGGTCTGCATGTTCAGTGGCTGGTGGGGGTGAACACCTAATAAATGGGCAGGTGGACACCCACCTGCTGTGGGCTACCTTCTCGTTTGTTGACACCTAATGTTAGATGGTTTTTAGGAAGACATGTTAGTTTGTAGCAACATCAGGTGAAGGTGTCGTATTGTCATCTCCTATTCTTCCTATCAAAAGAAAAGAAGTGCCATACTGGGTCAGACCAATGGTCCATTTCTACCATTAAACACTGGGGCATTTTGTGCTTGTATTGTTGACAATGTGATGTTTTCAACTGTTGTAGGTGCATAAACTTGTTTGTGCTCTGGTAACAGTTGAACAGCCTCCAAAACTATTTATCTCATTTTGCAGATGTTCAAACAGAGTTTATCCAGAGTGGGCTGCTGAACCCAGGAAAGTAGAAAAATTGCTCATGAAATCAGACCGACAGAGAGACCAAACACAGTGGGTGCCAGCGTTAACTGGATAATTATTTTAAAATTAATTTGGATATGAAATAATATGCAATACTCATGAATTCATTATATTGTAGCAAGAAACCCTGTGGCCTTAGTTCTTTTGAAGTAAATGGAAATTTTTCCTGAGCAAGAAACAAGGGGGTATAAAGGCTAAGGACCTTAGCAATTTGGCTTATAAAAAAATCTGTAAAATGCTGTGTATAGGAATATGCAGAGATACATGTTTGCAATGTGTTTGTTTTCAAGACTGTCAGTATGTTTCCAGTTTAAGGTGTGTTTATTTGGCACCTATGTGCTATATCAGGAATTCTTTATTTAGCTTATATGTCCCACTGTGTCATTGTAGCCAAGAATAATTTCATAAGCTTATACTCTAATGCGCTTACTCCTTTATTCAAGAAGACATTTTCTTTGCAGACTGGACTATACTTTTTCATGATAAAACGTACAAGAGAGAGTTCATGGGGAATAAAATCTCAAGAGGTTAATGAGATAATCTCCTTTAGTTCTCATCACGATACTTTCATTGGTTTTGCCATCTGTTTGAAAAGTATCCTGCAAACCCTGCAGATCTTCACCGAAGTTGCATTACCAGGGACTCTTTTGGCCCAGGGATTCTTGCTATGGAGAAGACCTTTGTGGAAAGATAATAAACCTCTAGTCTGTTTTATCTTCTCCAAGCAAATACATCTGTGGGCAGGATGAGAATATGCATCCCTATGTAGATTGGTAGACCTTCAAAACTCTGTGAGGATTTGTGTGTGTGTGTGTCAGGAAAAAGGTGGTGCTGTCGTGTCATCTGGGCTTCTTTCATTAGAATGGTATTGTCCTTTATTACAGCAAAATAAGAAAGCAAAAGAGCTGTTCAGTGGAGAAGTGGAGGATAAAAAGACACCAGACGCTCAGACACTTCAACAGAAGGATCTGACAGATGCATTATATACTGGGTACCATGTGCTAAGTCCCCTAAAATCTGAAATATCAGAGGCTGATGAATAATATCTGTCTTCACTTCTTGTTGAGGCACAGAGCTCAAATATTGAAATCCTGGAGGCACAGAGCTCAAATATTGAAATCCTGGAGACACAGAGCTCAAATATTGAAATCCTGGAGACACAGAGCTCAAATATTGAAATCCTGGAGGCACAGAGCTCAAATATTGAAATCCTGGAGACACAGAGCTCAAATATTGAAATCCTAGAGGAAGGAGACAGGGAGCTGGCAGAAGAGATGGCAATTTCAGTTCCTCCTTCTCCACATCCCAAGGCCCAGGGGGAATCTTCAGCTCTTGAAACACCAGAGGAAGAGCTTCAGTGGCTGTTACAAGCTGAAACAGCAGAGCAGTCCTCAAATTCTGACATTGCAGAAGAGGAAGAGGAAGAGGAGGAGAAATATCCTCCATCCATATTAGATACTGAGAGTCTGACAGAAGTACAGATCGCAGATCATGACATAGTAGAAGACAACGAGGAACCTTCACTTCACCCAGATACTGGAGTGCATGTACCAACAAAGAAGTGAGTAGAAAAATAACTGTTGTTCTGTAGGTTTCCTGTGTTTGAGTAGAATTTCCACTATATTCCTCCCCACCCCTCTCTCTTTCAGTTTACTAGGGTTTTAATACATTTTAGTCCAGTTTTTTGTATTTCTGACTGAAGTTAGTTATGACCACTCATTCAGCTATTAATTATTTTGGACAATGTCCTAACCCTCTTCTGGCTTGAAGTAAGGAGAGCAGTAGACCCTTATTCTGACTGTGTATAATTTTTTGACATATCCTAGGGAGACGCTATTATGAATTGTAAGATTAAGTATAGACTAGTACTTAGTAATGCATGTTTCAGCTACTTATACGCACGTATGGATTTTAAATTAACCCCTCAGGGAGAAGGATTTCCGAGTTATTGTAAGCAGTTCTATGAAGAATAATACTGTACTGATTTTAATGGTCACACTTTATTGGTTTTACGTATTCTGTGTCAGGATATATACATACATATTTTAATGTTCATACATATCCTGTGAATACTGTGTTCACTTCTAATCACTCTATGATCCACAAACCACTTACTCCAGGGTAGCCCCTTCAAAGCTATGAGATGAATGCGTGCTTTGTGGATCGCAGCCTGGTCTTGAAAAGGGTACAGCGGAAATACAAAAGGTCCAGAAGACAGCAACAGAAAAATGTTGCAGAGACTTGGTATAATTTCAACATGGAATCAAGAGAAAATAAAAATAATAATATTGTGCATCATGAAGAGGACATAAAAATACAGCTATATAAAAAATTTAGTAGCACAGAGAAGGCAAATTATGTGCTCTAATAGATTTTTAAGATACAACGGCATATAGTTTTTTTCACAGAACCTAATTAATCTATGGATCTCACTTCTCCAGGATTTTTGTCATTGAGATTAATAGAACTAAGAAATAATAATTAAACACATGAAAATATAAAAATATTATCTACAGTTACTATTTAGAATAAACATTTATAAGGAAAAAACCTCATACTTCAGGAAATAAATCTTGCAGTGGCTATCTAGGTAGATAATTGCATGAATGATTATGACATTTTTATATCATCTGTGAAGAGTCTGGTACCAGCTTCTTTCAGGGATGAGATACTTGACTTTCCTGGACTTATTACTATTGTAGCCATCTAGCATGGTAGTGATGCAGTGGAACTTTATAGGCTGTTAACACTCAGAAGAATCCGAACAGCTATTTCTGTAACTCTTCTCCAATCCTGACCCTTCCCCCTTTCTTTCCTATACAGTTGTGATAGAGGCAACCAATTGGGGCATCCTTGGGCATCTTTATTCACAACAGAGATTGGGTGGTTATAGCGCACAACACGTGGTTGTGTGTTTTGTGTAAACTATGACATTTTTTTGGCACCTCGATAGCCTCCTATTAAACCAGTATCTGCTGGCAGGAAGTATTGTGGCGGAAATAACATGTTACCCTTGCGCCGTGTCTGGCGTAGTGTCTAATGACATTGGGTGGTGTGTTAGTGTGTTTACTGTTACTTCTGGTGAATGATCATAGAGTTCAACACCAAGAGTGTTTTGGTTTGTCTTGCAACTTCCTGCAAAACTGAAGTCGCTTTTGTCTGCTCAATTCCCCTCCCCTGTCAGGAGAAGCTGGGAAGCAGTACCTGCAGTCAGCCTCCTCCCCGCATCCACAGTCCCAGCGGGGGCGGCTGGGCCCTCAGACAGCTTCATTCTGCATGACTCTGTCCCCCTGTGCTCTCATTGAGAGTTCTCCACTTCCCATACTTTCACTCTGGCCCCTGTCAATGTGTTCTTTCTCTGTGTCTTCCACATGGATCCAGGAAATCCCTTTGCTCCTAAGCAGATGGGGAGGCGAGGAGTGAGGTTTCTGATGCTGCCCATCCCTTTGTCCCAACTCAGCAGCAGCTTCAGCTGCACTCAGCCTCTTCCCCACATCCACAGTCTCAGTGGGGACGGCCGGGCCCCTCAGACACGGCCTCATTCTGCATGACTCTGTCCACATGTGCACTCATTTAGAGTTCCCCACTCCCCATAATTTCACCCTGGCCCCTGTCAATGTGCTCTTTCTATGTGTCTTTCATGTGGATCCAGAAAATCCCTTTGTGAGACTGTATGGACTATGGAGCCATCTCGAAGAACCTTGGGATTTAAAAGTGACAGCAATGTATAGCGAGGGGAGGGAACAGTGCATCATGGGATATCATGCTTTTTACTGAGGAGAGGGAGCAGGTCATGATGGGATATCATCCAGGGAAGCTGTGTCAGGTCATTGCTGACATCCAGTGTTTAAGTAAGCATGGGTAGATGTAATCATGTAAGTAATGCAACGCAGCAAACATGGAGACATAGGCGTGGCCCAGGCCTTTGGGGTGGGGGGAGGGTGGGTTAGGGTTTGCTATCTCCCCTACCCTGTTTATTGTTTTTATGCTAAATTGTATCCCGGGGCCCTGTTTTAAAACATTTAAATTGTTTTGATTTGTTTAAAATTGTTTTATATCTGTTTTTATATGTATTTTGTATTACTGTTGGAAGCCGCCCCGAGCTGTATTCAGGGGGGGTGGGGTATAAATTTAGTAAATAAATAAATAAATAAATAAAAATAAATAAATAAAAATAAATAATGGTGTCAACACACATCCAGACACCCATTTCTGTTGTGTCTAAAGAAGCCCCTAACTCTCAGAGTTTCCTGTGTAGAAGGAGAGGATGGGGATTATGTGTTCACACAGGACAGTTTCTGGGAACAGAAATGGGGAGCATACCTCTCCAGACTTCCTGAGAGGTAACATGAGATGGTTACTACTCAAAGTACCTGTCCTCTGTAGCTGGTAAGTGTTATGAGGGAACATGGGGCAATACAGAATCGGGGGTTATTGGGGCAACTGGTACAGAAGAATATTAAAACTGTAAAGTTAACCAGCTAAGATTGTGAGCTCCAGTCTGGGTGGAGGGAACATCAACCACACAGGTTTGGAGACAGGAGACTCATTGTCAGGCAAAACAAGCCTTTAGCTGCCCAGGTAACTGCTGGGGGTGGGGGATTGAAACCCTCCTACAAGGACATTAAAATAACAATAGAGAAACCTGGAAGGTGGCGAAGGAGAAAAGAGAACGCTCTCTTCCATCTTGACCAGCGAGGAGCAAGCAGTTTGCAGGAGAGGCTGCACAACCATGAACTAGAGACCTTCCAAGCCACCTCCAAGGACCAAGTCCGGCCCCAACACTAGGTTGAGAAGCACTGACCCAATCTAGACTGAGCCTTAGGGTAAGAGGTCAGGCAGGGAACCTTAGTGCAATTAGAATGCGTTGGTTTGGATTTGTTTTATGACTTCACACCGCTTTGATCAACAGCCTGAGTCTTATGCATATTTGCGTGTAATATGTTCTTGGTAATCAAACCTAGCATGCTTGCGTGTGTTAATTTGGCCTTTCGGGGTTCCTAAGTGGGGATACTCTATCTGGGTGAGAGCCCAGACGGACCTAATCTTATCTGCCAGCATAGCTGACTCTGGTCCATGCAGCCTGTTAGTTATAGTCACTCTGAGTGATGGTTCACATAGGGAGACCCTGTCTTTTGCAAAGAGGGTGTTTTTGTGTGTGTGGGTAGTTTTTTTTAAATCATCCTGTTTCCATATATGGCACTGGTGGGAAGAGCCACTTTCTTTGACTTTTGGAGATAGGGAACAGGACAGGGCAGTCACATTTGTTCAATACAGCTAATGATGAGATATGACTCCTCATTTTACATTCCATATAGTTTCCATGACTGTAGAGACCATGTAGACAACCAAAATCTTAAAGGTTGTGTCAGGATTTTGGCCATTCCTGACAACGATTTAAAATGACACACAAATGTGACCAAATGTATTTATTTTTTAGGTACTATATTAAGTATATTCTGGTTTTGATTAATATCAAATTAGTATTGCCACTTTGATCAGTGATCCAGTGTCAGGGGCTGGGTTTGGAGCCTGGGAAGGGGCAAAGGGAAGGGTTGAGGCAGAGATAGGAAAGGTAATAATTAGGTAGAGGAAACCTCTCAAACATTCTCTCCCATAACAAGGAGACTTGATGTTCAGTTTTTTAAAAATCATCCTGTTTCCATATATGGCATGTTCAGTACAAGAGCAGAGGAATCCAGCCTAAAAGAGCTTACAGCTCATCACTGAGGGCAAGGAAAGGGAGCTGGGAACTAGAGCTGGGGATCAGGGGAGCCTGGAAACTAGGAGGGACACAGAGCCTGAAAACTAGGAAGGGAACATCAAGGCTAGGGAACGCAACTAGAACAAGAGGGAGCTCACAAGGAGCTAGGAACAGAACTGGAACACGGATGCAACTACAGCACAGAACAAACAAAAATGGTGAGACAAGCAGTTGCTCTGTCCAACTTCCTATGGCCACCAGCAGGCTTTAAGTATTGATTGGTAGCCAATCAGGTAGCTGGAGACTGGAGCAATGGGACACAGCTGGGAATGGACATGGCATGTCAAGGACTGGGAGAAACAGGAGGAGACAAGGGGAGGAGAGAACTGGGCTGAAATCAGACCTGAATGGTGGCACCAGTTGGGGCAGCACTCTAAACCCTTGGGGTTTGAGACCTGGAGTTGACATCCAGAGAATCTCATATGCTGTATAGAGTTGCATCTGCCTAGTACTTCGAATTAAATTGTTGAATTTAATTCTTTGTTTGTGTCCTTGCAGCAGGAGCAAAAATATTTCCAGACTCTTAACTCCGCTAAATATTACTGATGAGGAACCCCTGACACAAAACCAAATAGCAGGTAATGGAGTGCCTTATTGACTCACACAGCCAGACATGAAATCTTTAAGGCATGTAAATGGAAGAGTGATTTAAAAAAATAACCCCAACAACCCTGCTTTGCATTGGTGATCCATCAGGTTTAACTAGAAATAATGGAATGAAAATGAGCAGGGTATGTCGCTGCATTTGATGCGATGGACAGATTAGAGGTTATGGATGCTCCGGCTTGTCCTGTTTTCTGGGATCATTTTCTGTCAATTTCATCCACTGATGTGGTTGGTGTGCTGGGGGCTGTTCGGGCCACTACTTGTGAACTGGATCCATGCCTGTCCTGACTGGTCAAGGCCAGCCGAGAGACACTGGGGCCGTTGGTGGCGGGGGTAGTCAATGCCTCCTTAAGGTGGACAGAGTGCCAGACTGCCTCAAGGAGGCTGTGGTGCGGCCTCTGCTCAAGAAACCATCCCTTGACATTGACTCCCTTGCTAGCTATCGGTCAGTCTTTAACCTTCCCTTTTTAGGGAAGGTTTTCGAATGGGTAGTGGCCCAGCAGCTTCAGGGGCATTTGGACCACATCAGTTTTCTGGATCCCTTGCAGTCCGGCTTTCATCCGGGTTATGGCACAGAGACTGCGCTTGTGGTCTTGGTCGATGACCTTCGTCATGAATTGGATCAGAGGCATTCAACCCTGTTGATCTTATTAGATCTGTTGGTGGAATTTGACATGCTTGACCATGAGATGCTGGTGACTCGCTTGTGGGACCAAGCCAGGGTGGGTGGGACTGTTCTTCAGTGGTTCCACTCATTCCTGGCCGGTAGAACTCAGCGTGTAATCCTGGGGGACTTTTCTTTGTCTCCCCGGGCCACACTTGCGGGGGCCCACAAGGTTCCATTCTGACCCCTCTCCTGTTCAGTGGGTATATGCAACCGCTGGGCGAGGTTGTGAGGGGATTTGGTGTTCAGTGTCGTCAATATACTGATGACCGCAACATTGTAGCACAACAGAGCCAGGCATGGGGTGCGGGCCCAGCACAGCTGCAGAACACAACAGCGAGCACACTGTCCGCCTAATCTCACCTTCAAGGCCATCCTGCTGCAAACAGCGCGGGGAGGGGGCCCGGGGTGCCGGGGGAGATAGCAGATGGAATGCATCAGGCCTGGGCGTGCGCAGACCCGCGAGCCCGTGTAGGGGCTCCGCCTGGGTCTCCGCCTGCCAAGGCGCCCACCTGCAGGCCCGCACGCCCCGGGCCCGGTGGGGGGGGGCGTGCCCACCCAGGTGCCCGCCCCCCGGGCAGCCCGACAGGGCAGGTGCCAACTGGATGTTCCTCGCGCTCGCGGCCGAGTGGCACCATGATCACATGGAGCAGTTGCGCCTCCTGACTGAAGAGGTGCAGGTGGCCGCCCGCTTGCGCTATGCCTTGGCCCTGACATGCCCCCATGCGCCTCCGGGGCCAACACGCCCGCAGGAGAGCCCGTGCCTGGCTCAGGGCACGGCGCATGTCCTGGGGGGCCTGGC
>QEPC01001916.1:1204996-1229800 GCA_003113815.1 Sphenodon punctatus | reverse complement strand
GTGGAGTGCAGAAGCGGTCAATGGCTGAATCTGCCTCTTTTTTTTTGTCTCCGCTCATTCCTCTCATTTGCCACTTGTTTTTAAGGCTTTTGGAGAAAGTTTTCCTTTGTTTTTATTATGTTTTTTGAATCGGTCGGTCGGGAGCTCAGCCGAACGCGACCTGTTGCTCGCGCATGCCCACGTGACCTCCCAGATAATTTTTTTCTAACTGTTCCATGCTAGTGATTTTTGTTCTTAATACAATCTGGCTCCCCCAGTTCATGGGCAAAACTTTTTTGGTTGCCCCAGTTTAGGGATCAAGGTTTTTTATATTTGTACTCTAATCCCAGTGACTAAATGATTTATTTAATGTTTTCTTATGTCTGTTTATGTGCTATATATATATGTGTTCTTAACTTTGCCATGGCTATAGCATAAGCACAGTCTGGCTCCATTTAAAAAAACAGGTAATTTGTAGCATATGTTTGTTTTCAGGACTGGGGTCTAATTCAGTAAGGTCATTCTGTTCCTTACTAAACTGTTCTTTGCCTTGCCTTGCAGGTGATGGGAAAGTGAATGTTACAGATTTTGTAACTGTGCTGACTGATGACCAGTGCTTTGCTCAATGTATGGGTGAGGGAAAACTGTACAACGACAAGAAGGAAAGAATTGTATAATCTGGTCCATCTTTATTTTATCCGCTGGCAAACTCCTGTTTTCCATGGGAACAGGACTGGATACAGATAATATTGATAAGGGGCAGGCACTCCGGAGTAATATAAAGGGTATTCTAAATACTAATAAGAATTGGACATTTTAAAGTGGTTTTGCAAAGTATGCTATTACACCAAAAAGAATTAATAATCAGAGAAGAAGCTGTCTTTTTTTCTTGCATCTTAAAAATATGAAATAAGTTTGAGAGAATATAGCCCATAGGAGGATATTTTCAAGTTGTAAAGCAAGGGAGGGAAACACCAGACTTATGAAAAAACATGGTCTCTGTCTCATTTTAATTGGACCCTTTCTAATTCCTGGATCTAGTCCATGAATCCTGCCTCTTCCCTCAATAGGTTGGCCAGATATGCAAATTTTAGAGGATACGTATGAGAAATACAGGTTGCAGGACTAAATTGGTTCCATTGCAACCCAACCACCTGTATTTCTCATAAGTGTCCTCTAAAATTTTCATATCTGACCACCCTACCCCTCAAACATTAAAGTAGTATGCTTGGAGGGAAGGCAGCACAGATGACAGCATGCACTGGAAGATAGAGGATGGATCCATGGCACAGATCCATGATCTGGACCTTCCCCTTCCTTCTCCAGCCTGATACACTCCTTAAGTGCCCTTACCTGCAACACCTATCTGGCCCACCAGCTTATGCTAATTTTCACTGTGGCCCTGCCCCATAGGTAAAATGCTCCCCACCCCTGTTGTAAATTAAGTATGATGGTGTCAGATTCTAAGACCCTGTAAAGAGATGCAGAACTGTTGTGCTGATTCAGTCTGCCGCATAGTTTAACGATAGAGGCCACTTTCTCACATTACTTGGGGGGGTGGGGGAGTTCTATGAAGAATTGCAGCTGTATTCTTATAGAAATTAGCACACATAGAAATGTGCTATTCCACTTTTATGCTGTGAATGCATCCATGATTGTAAAAGCTACATCAGGAGACCCAGTCATGCATGAGTGTATCCTCTCGGCTTTCCCTCTATTGCCCCCATCCCTTGTCTCCCCTGCCTTGTCTGTCTTAGATTGTAAGCCCCCTGGAGCAGGGACACTGTCTATTTTCAACAGTTGTAAAGCACCAGGTATACTGCTGTCACTTATATAAATACTTAATAAGTAGTATGGATTAGTGAGAGTCTGTCTAGGGCAAGAAGAACTATGGATAGAGGTAGAACTGAACTCATGAGAACAGGTGCTAATGTCAGTGGGATGCTACTAGTTAACATAGGACAACTGTAAAAAAAAGCGGTAAGATTAGTACACAGTATTACTTCCTACTTGAAATATAGTCGTCTTTGAAATCATTCTTCATAGTTAATAGTTAAACGACCATTAAATTAGCCATTTAAAATAAGAGCATAATCTTAAAATAACTTTTCAAATTGCCTGTTCTCCTCTGTACGTTTAAGTGGGCATTATATTTTCTGAACCCTTGTCTGCATTTCCATTTAACTATCCTTTTAAAATTATTTTTAATTGCCTTTTTTACAATTCATTCTCTGTATTTCACATCTCTTTTTCTCTATTTAATTGCAGTGAGAATGAAAAAGAGACATATGATTCTCCTGCATAGTGCCATTCATTGCTAATCATACTTAATTTATTTTATTATTATTATTATTATTATTTAAAAAACATTTTAGTTTAAAAAAATTTCAGGTCTGCACTGCTATATATAACCTGACTGGAACAACCCTTGATGCCTATGCCTTCAGTTGGATTTGCATTTCACTTAGTTTTTGCTGCTAATCTTTGCAGCAGGGTGAGCTGGTCTTGCAAGGGTTAATGGGTTTAGCTCAGCTAAGCCTCTCAGCTGAGGTGAATGCAGGGTCGTTGACTTTGGGCAGCCTGCTCTGGCTGTGAGCAGTCAACTGACCAGATAACATCTCACACTTCATGGAGTGAAGGAGATCATCAGGGAAGTCAGGAGAGAAGACTGGTGGTCAGAACTGCTGCCAGGTTGGGTGAAAAGGGTCCTGTGAGGGGATTGCTGAACTTAAGGGAGTATGGTTTCACATTATGAGATTTGTTTTGTGTTTGAAGACTGAGTTCACTGCCAGGCAGGAGTCCTGGTGGGTGGAGCCCTGTGGAAAACAGGAGAGTGTTGGAGAAGGACTGATAATAAAATGTATGTTGCCTGTGAGTCTGGTGCCTGTTTTGGGGAGAAATAGAAGCACAGACTTCTATTCTACCCTGAGATGCTACCCTGCATGGCCACCCAGGAGCCATGGATCTGACCGCCCGTTTGAAGGTGGAGCAGCCGGATGTGAGTTCCCACGAACCATGGAGCACCCACTCATGGCCACACACGGAGCACTGCTGGGAAAATCTAGAGTGCTCCATGTGGAGCAGGCCAAATAGATGCGTGGCAGTCTGTGGCCACGGAGCCCCTGCCCATATGAACAGCAGTAACCAGTCATGCCAGCACACAGGTCCACCGCGCATAAACACTGTGGGCAGGGCCGAACTTAGGAATTTTGCGCCCCATGGCAATTCTCAGGCTGCTGCCCCCAAGCCAAGCTCCACCTCCACGCTACGTGTTCATGTGTGTGGGAGCTCCGTGTGAATGATACAGCGCACATGCCTGAGGTGACTTGGGGTGCGTGCTCGTGCCTGCCTAACACGCATCCCTACTCACCCCCCGCTTGTCCCCACACATGGAGCAACCGGGGAAAATGGAGGTTGCTTCGTGGGTGCAGATGAGCGGGGGGTGAGTGGGGATGTGTGTGCAGCCGTGTGCACACCCTGCCCACGCAACAGCGTGCCCCTGGATCTCGCACCCGGAGGAGCCATGTAAAAAGGGCAAGTGAGGAGCCACTCGAAGAACAGGAGGTTGCTGCCTTGTAAACAAGATTCTTTGAGATGGTTCCTAACATTCTCACAACATCCACCCTTCCAGCTCTGCATGCAATTTTTTTCTTATATTCTTAGAAAGGGTTGGAAGGAACTGTGATTTGGAGGAGAGAAGAGTGCTTTTTATACTAGAGGAGCTCAAGACCATCACGTGGTCTGCTATTGGAATAGGGTGAGCTGAGCATGCACAATCCAGTTGTGAGACTGTTGGGAGCTATCTCGAAGAACCTTCTTTACAAGGCAACAACCTTCTGATTTGGAGAGGAGTTGTTTGTAAACAAACAGCTTTATCTCCCAGATCGTATCCTGCTGTTGCTGCTGCTACAGCACTACTAGCAGGCAGATGCAGAGGCAGGTGAGGGATGGGGACTGAGGCAGCAGGCTTTGGCTGCGGGTAGCAGCCTTGGCTATGCAGGGAGAAAAACAAAAATGGAGTGCGGCAGAGCTGGTGCCAGGATTGCCGCTCTTCCCCACCCCCCCCGAAAATGTCGCCCAAGGCCCAGGCCTAGGGGGCCTGCCCCTAAGTCCGGGATGGGGGAAGTAGCTGTTGCAAGTCACAAGAACTGGCCAGGAGCACTGGGGAACCCAGGTTCCCCAGAGCTCATGCCCAGAACACATCACTTGTAAAGGCCAACCTAGCGTGCTTCCCCACCCTTCCATGGTCCGTGGCAGGGGGAGTCCATGGCAGCAGCCTCTTTGATGGCGGCAGCCATGCTGGGAGCCACCCATTAGACTCACTCCCCATGCATTCCACCTGCGTGGGTGCTCCATAACAGAGCCATGCTGCAGCTGCAGACCCCCCCGCCCCATTGCCTTGCTTGTTTAAAAACACCCATTTTGAGGTGTGATCATGGAATAACTTTCCTACACCCCTTCTTTAAGTTTTTGAATTTATCAAGGATAACTGTCTCTTGAATATTGTTTAACTATGCTTCAAAAACAGTCATGTTAGGGTCTGTTTATGCCTCTCCATGCATCTTTCATTTTTGTTGTTTTTAAATAAGCTGGTCTCCGCATAGTAGAAGAAAACTGATAACATCTGGTTTAGCCAATCACTGGCAATATATACATCTTTACAAAAATAGAAAAGGAAATTTTTTCCAAGCTTCTAAAAATAACAGAAAGAAGAGAAATTGCTGTACCAGTACAGGAGTACTAAACTATAATTAAATTGTAAACAATAGCCTTGTCCTTAATTAAAATCATAAATTGTAGTTTTTCTCCTAATTATGTCTTTTGAGTTGAGAGTACAGGCTCAAATTCAGCTGTCCACCCCTGTTCGCCATTTTGAGCTGTTATAATTTTTAAATGTTTGCCAAACAAGAAATTCACCAAGATGTGCCAAAAGTTTTTCATTTTTTTCCTGAAAAACATCAACTTTGCCTCTTGTGAGACTCCTTGGCATGCAGCCAGCATAACATTCTTAGGTTTAATTACTGTTAAATTTCATAATGAAAGCAGATTCAACCGTATGTTTTGGGGTGAGATGTTTAAAGGTGGAGATCTAAACTTCTGTGTCTTCTCTTCAGTAAGGCCTAGAAAGAGCATAATACACGACCCTTATGGGGTGGAAACTCTCTTCTTTGAAGTCCTTACAAAGCTCGTAGAGACGTCAGCTCTGCCAATGAAGTCAGAGATAGAAGTAGTGAAGTGAGTGAATTGCTTGTTCTGTTCTGTAACTGTACTTTTAATACTGAACAAATTGCTAAGTACAGTTATTTGGGATGAAAGACGCTAAATAAAGCCAAATTGTCTCTAACATAAATGACCCTTTTTACACAGATGGGGTTGGGTGGGGGGATGGGTGTTTTCGTGCGGTGTGTGTGTATCCCTTTACCCAGACACTCACCCATCTCCACTCATGGGGCCTCCTCTGGTTTTCCAGAGGGCTCCATGGGTGGGTGATGTGTGGAGGTGGGTGTAGTGTGGAAGCATGCACACCCCCCCACCCATCCTGCTCGCTGTTCACACGAATGAACACCAAGCAGACACCCATCCCACCACCTGCCGTTTACACAGACGCCCCCCGCACACCTGCCCGAACACCACGCGGGGTGGGGGGCATCCATGTAAAAACAACCAATGATTTTTTGATTTTCCCAGCTGGCATTAAATCATTATATCGAGAGCGAGATGTGTTTTGCAGTTGGGCTATGACAAATTTGTTCAAATGAGCTAAACAGTCCCGGTGGTGGCCAATTTCCAGTAGCAGCAAAACTACCTGTTTGTTCTTCATGAATTTGATTTTGGCCCCGCTGTGAAATGATTATTGCCGATACTAGAATCAGTTGCTGAAGCTCACACAGGAATTGGATCACCTCACAATGAAGCATTCAGACAGTAACCAAGCATTTATTATTATTATTATTATTATTATTATTATTAATAATAATAATTTTATTTATTTATTTAAAAGTCTTGTACCCCGCCCTCTCCGACCACAGGTGGTTCAGGGTGACTTACAACAATAAAACAAATTGACAACAATAATTCAATTCAAATTCAATTAAAATACAACATAATATAAAATTCTCCATCTCCTCCCTCACCCGTCGCCTCCACCAAATGCCTGGCGGAACAGCAAGGTTTTACAAGCCCGATGAAAAGTCAGCAGGTCTGGGGCCAGGTGAGCCTCCTCCAGGAGGGAGTTCCGCAGCTGAGGTGCAGCCACCAAGAACGCCCTCTCCATAGTAGCCCCCTGATTTACTCGGAGGACCTCCAAGAAGGCGCCCCCAGCACACTGCAGGAGCCAATCCAGGACCCAGGGAATGAGACGGTTCTGCCGTGTAGGGCTTTAAAGGTGAAAATCACAACCATTTACATTGGAAAGAGGAGCTAGACAGGGGTGCCCACTTTCCCCACTACTTTTTGATATATTGCTGGAAGTCCTGGCGATCACGATCAGACAGGAAAAGGACATAAGGGGAATAGAAGTGGGAACTAAACAATATACATTGGCATATGCAGATGATATTATCCTTTTTATAGCAAACTCAGAGAGATCAGTCCCCCCGCTAATAAAACTGATTGAGGAATTTGGAGAAATATCAGGGTATAAAATAAATTATAGGAAATCAAATATACTCTTATTGGGAGCAGAAGGTGAGAAGAAAGCTCAAATAAAACAAATACTACCATTTCCTGAAATGGAGAATAGTATTAAGTACCTGGGAGTACAGATTACGTGTCAAACAAAGGATCTTTTTAAAGAAAATTACCCACCTATACTGAAACAAATAAGAGAGGAAATGCAAACCTGGTCCAAGCTAGCAATATCATGGATGGGCAAAATAAACATATTTAAAATGATTACGCTCCCCAAGATTTTATACAAATTTATGGCACTCCCAGTAATGGTACCCAAAATCTTTTTTCAATAATGCAACACAGTCCTCCTAGAATTTATTTGGGGTAACAAGAAACCTAGGATCCGCAGACAATTGCTTCATGGACCTAAAGATAAGGGAGGGCTTAACCTCCCGGATATACAAATGTACCACAGAGCGGCAGCCTTAAATGCAATACCTAATTGGTATAATATGGGAAAAGCCCCTCAGTGGACAGAATTGGAAGCGAAGGTACTAGAGTTAAAAAAATGTAGGCGGTACTTAACAGATAAGGGGAAAATAAGGCGGCAAACATGGAACAAACACCCTTTCGCAGGAACTGCAATGAAGTACTGGGAGTCAGTACTCAAGAAAGCAAATATTAAAAAAGAATACTCACCTTATACAGATATTGGAGGGTGTCAGGCAGAGGAAGCAGGATGGGCATCTGACCTGATAAAAAAGATGAGGGAAAAAAGAATTACACATGCGGGACAATTGTTCCAGGCAGGGAAATTTATAGCACTTCAAAATTGTAGGGAATTGCTCCAAAGTGAAGTGAACTCCTTCCAATATATGCAAATGAAAAGCCTCTTTACAGCTAAAGAGGAAGTTGAACTAGGGAACCCCAGGGGATAGAAAAAAATTTCTTTGAATATACGGCCAACAGGCGAAGACTATCAAGAATTTATGGGCAACTAAAAATAATATGGTTCCAAAATGAAGATAAATATATTGAGAAATGGAGTAAGGATTTGAATAAAAAGTTGGACAAACAACACAGGGTGCTGATTTGGGACCATATGCACAAGTGCTCGCCGTCCTTACAATTTAGAGAAATCCAAATAAAATTGGCTATGAGATATTATCTGACACCAGTCAGATTGAAGAAAATAGATACAGCAAGTAGGGGATGTTGCTGGAGGGGTTGTGAGGAACGAGGAACATATTTACATTGCTGGTGGGATTGTATTGTAATTAAGCCTTTCTGGAGAAAAATATGGAATTGTATGAGTAGGGTGGTGGGAACATTGATACCTTTTATCCCAGAAATTGGTTTACTAGGCATGTACCCGGACTCACAAGTGATTGAAAGGCATCCAGACTCATGTAAAAAGATGTGCCTCGTAGCCAAGAGCCTAATAGCAAGAAAATGGAAAGTGGAAAAAGGACCTACCTTCTCGGAATGGATGAACCAGATGTGGTACATGTTCTCGATGGAGAAAATCTGGGCCGGGATGAATGATAAAAAAAGAGGACTTTGTAGCAGCATGGCTTCCATGCATGACGGTGATGCAGAAAGAGGAAGTGGAGACAGATGGAAATGCAGATCTGTTTGACTTTTACACATGATAATAAATGGTAAAGATATCTGGAGAGACCAATCAGAAGGTTAACGAGTTTGGGGGCGGGGGGAGTAGGGGTTAGTTAAAATGAATGAAAGTACAAAATGACAAAAGACGCCGAGTAGGTGACACTAAATAATTGCATTCAACGATCTATGAAACAAGTATTGTGTATTTACTGAACAGTTGTATGGTTTGTTACAAAATAAAATATATTTTAAAGTTTTTAAAAAAAACATTTTTTAATGATGTTTTGATATGGCAGAAGTTGCTTGCAAAAGCTGCTTGTTTAGAAGATAGAGTACTATATGGTATGAGTGTAATACATTCCTTATTTAAAGGAAAATGTGGGAAGCCAAGGGTTCTTGTGGACAATTTTTGGCCAAGGGATTTGCACAGAAGTTCTATATCCATAAGGAGAAAAAGATGGAAGAAAATCTGCAAAAATTGTCCTCTCCTTGTGAAAATGTCCCCTTTTCTGCTGAAATTATTTCACCTCCTTTCTCTGTCTGCAGTACAAACCCTAGCTCCAGCCTTTTCCTTGGTGTTTTGGGCTTGGGTGTTCTTCTGCTTCCACGTGACAAGTGGGAGTTCTTCTGCTCCCACTTGTCAACTGCTTGGAGGGGAGCAGCACAACAAGCTCCAGAACTACTACTGCTTATCATTTCCATAGCGCTACTAGGCATACACAGCTTTTTTACAGTCACAAATTTTCAGAGACAGATCCCTGACCAGTGGGCTTATAATCTAAGGTGAACAAGGGTGAGGGGAACACAGAGAAAGAAACACACACACACACACATATTCTCATTTTATAGATGGGGAACTGAGGCTCAAAGGTTGTGACTTGCCCAAGGCCCACGCAATGAAGTTCATGACTAGGGAGGGATTTGAACGCTGGCCTAAGCCAGGTCCAAGTCCAGTACCGTATCCACCACATGTAGTACTTTATTTGCCCCGGCTAAGGTTAATTGTTTGCTTGCTTGATAGAATTAGAAAGGAGAATTGGTAACCTACCTTCGGTGAATTCCTTTTTCTTATATGCTCTGCATACTCCTCCTGCTGGGTAATTCTACCGTTGACTGCCAGGAGGCAGATGAACTTTTTTCTCTCCTGCGCCTGCGTCACGGTGCTACCCGGCTCCACAGCCAGTCTGTTTGCAAGCTGAAAATCTAATCTTATCTATTGTCAATAACTAGAAAAAACTGATAACGAGGGAGGAACCCCCTCTGTAACTAATTGGTAGGAACTTATCAACTATTTAACCTTGTTTTAGTTAATCGAATGCAGACCTCTACGCTAGAGAAAAAACCACCTCCTTATATTACCTGGTCCCACACCCCCTGCTACTATCCATGCTGCTTGGGAGGGCGGGTCGGAGGAGTATGCAGAGCATATGAGAGAAAGGAATTCACGAAAGGTAGGTTACCAATTCTCCTTTCTCCTCATAGCTCTGCATCTTCCTCCTGCTGGGACGTACCCAAGCATATTGACCAAATTTAAGGGTGGGAGCCAGCAGCACTGGGGGTGTCCAGTACCGCCTGCAGCACCCTTCTGCCAAAAGCAGCCTCTGCAGATTGAAAAGTATTAATTTTGTAATGCTTTACAAAAGTGTGGGTAGAAGCCCAAGTGGCTGCCCTGCATATTTCCTCGTACGAGGCCCTCACCTTAAAGGCGTAAGAAGTGGCCGCGCTACGTACAGAATGCGCCCAGATCTGAAGGGGGGGAACCCTACCCTTTGCTTTGTAAGCTTCTACGATACTTTGTTTCAACCACTTAGAAATTAAGGTCTTTGTAGCCTTACGACCCTGATGACCCGGTCTGATGTTTACGAACAAGGCCGTGGACTGTCTGAACCCCTTCGTTCTAGCTAGGTAAATTTTAATTGCCCTCCAGACATCTAGCGTATGCCAGGACCTTTCTTTTGGATGTACCGGCCTGGGGCAAAAAGAGGGCAAAATTACTTCCTGTGCTCTATGGAAGAGAGAGTTTATTTTTGGGAGGAACGCCTTGTCTAGTCTTAGGGTCACTGATTCCTTCTGGAAAATACAAAAGTTGTCCTCCATGGATAGGGCCCCAAGCTCTGACACCCGTCTCACTGATGACGCTTATGAGCTACAAGAAAAATAACTTTTAAGGTCATAAAATACAAAGAAACATGTTTCAAGGGTTCGACCACGCCACGAATGTCTTCCAGTGTAATGCATGGGCCCTGGCTGACACGGCGTAGATGGCCGCAGGGGGCTCAGGCGGCGCCCCCCCTCGAGCCACAGGATCTCGGGCCGGCTGGAGCCCCGCCCCCGGGCCTCCCTGCACGGCGGTGCCTCCATCGGCAGCACTCCGAGTGGAGGCCACGCCCCCAACAACGAAACGGAACGTGGGGATTCCCCCGCCCCTGGTGCGCCGCTCAGAGCGGCTGCGGGCACGCACAGGGGCGGGGCTTGTGGAATAAAGCCCAGCGCCGCATTCACAGCGGCGCTGGTGATTGGAAACCGGCCCTCGTGAGACTGTGCGAGCTTGTGAACCTGAAAGCGGAGCAAGTGAGCGATTGGACCTTGAGCCCCAGTGTGACTGCTACCTTCCTTCCCATATCTTCCTGGACAACAGAGTGAGTGAGGAGAACGAGAGTGCGGTGAGTGAGTGTGTGGGTGTCCCTTCCCCCCTCCCCTGTCGGGGCCTCTTATAGTGCGAGTGACCTCTTCCCCGTGGTGTGTGGGGACCCAGTCCTGCCTTTTCACTATCTTCCCCTTACAGCCTTCCTGACCCCCCTTACACCCTTTGAGAGCGTGGACGAGTGGATCGTGGGGCTGCCTGGGTTTCCCTGCTACCGTGCGCCCTATGATGATAGAGGCCTGTTCTCTTTGATTAGAGGTGAAGGCCAACCCACTATCCTGATGGGCATTAGGTTCCAGTTAGCGAGATATCTAGCAGGGAAGCCCAGGGGTGCAAGAGTGTGGGTAACGTGGACTCGTGCCCCTTCCCCAGTGACAAAATCACCAGCCCCAACTGCGGCCCCTGGTAGGGTCGTTGAGTACAATGGACATTAGCAAACAAATGACTGAGTTATGTCAGGCCATGCAGTTATTGACCATGGAGGTTAAAGATCTCCAAGTGAAACAGGGGGATTTAGCAACGTCTGTTGCCCAACTCCAACAGGTGCCCGCCCGGGTGCCAGTTCCCCCTGAGGTAGGAGCTGGGGTCAGCCCCATGATACCTCGAGAACCACGAGGACCAAATATTGAAAAATTCATGGGGGATCGACGTGCTTGCCAAGGGTTTTTGGCCCTTTGCAGGCTTACTTTTACGATGCAACCCCTGACATACGCTTCCGATAGACTAAAAATAGCCTTCATCATTGGTAATTTGGGCGGCATGGCCCTAGAATGGGCCACCACCCTGTTGAAAGGGGATAACCCGCTTTTGGGACAATACGAGGAATTCCTGAAGGAGTTCACCTTCCTCTTCGATCATCCCCATCGGGTGCGGGATGCGGAGACCCTTATTATGTCCTTACATCAGTCCTGAGGCAGCCTCCTAGAGTACATCACTCAGTTTCAGCAGTTGGCATTGGAACTCCAGTGGCCTAATCAAGCCCTAAGGGTCTTGTTTTGAAAAGGGCTGGGAGATGAGGTAAAAGACCAGTTAGCCTTCGTAACCCTTCCTGATACATGGGAAGCCGTGGCCACCTTAGCCCTTCAAATTGAAGACCATCTGACCGAACGTAAACGTGAGCGGCACCAAGAAGGACGCTCGTTCATGTCGAGGCCCCCTGTCCCGCTGGGAATACCCGAAACCCCTGAGCCTGAACCTATGCAGCTTGGGGCGTTTCGGGGCCCCCTCACTAAAGAAGAACGGGAACGATGAAGGGTCTCCCATGCATGCTTTTATTGTGGAGAAACTTCCCATTTCATAGGAGAATGTCCTGCCCTACCTCCCTCCCGTAGGGAGGTGGGAAAAGGGCGGTGCCGAGGCGGACAGGGGCCGTCTTGGTCCTAACTTCTCCTTGATCCCCTATACCCCCGCGAACTACCCACCCACATCTGCTAGTCCCGGTGACCTTACAATATTTGGCACGAGCTTCCCTAGTAGCCTGGGCCCTAATCGATTCTGGGGCATCAGGGAATTTCATAGACATTCGGTTCATGGATACCCATTAGATTCCTACCCTGCCAAAACATCCTCCGGAACACATCCAGTCGATAGATGGTTCCCCTTTGATTTCTGGGCCCATTATGCGCTCTACTCGCCTATTATCCTGTGTCATTGGAAGGCACTATGAACAATTAACCTTTGACTTAGTGTGTACCCCCCTGTTTCCAGTGGTCCTTGGAGCCCCGTGGCTACAACAGCATGACCCCTAGGTGGGCTGGTCCTCGAAGCAACTTCAATTCCAGGGACCATATTGTGAAGCCCACTGTCTGCGTAGGCCGCCCATGAAACATGGGTGTCTCTCCTCTACAGCTCCTCCCAAGCAGGAAGAAGCTTCTCTTCCAACGGAATATAAAGACTTTGAGGATGTCTTTAGCAAGACACAAGCAGCAGAATTACCTCTGCATCGGAGTTACGATTGTCCCATCGAGCTAATTCCCGGTAAGGAGCCTTCGTTTGGGCGCATCTATGCGTTGGCTGCACCAGAACTTCAGGCCTTGTGTCAATACCTGGATGAGAGCTTGCAGCAAGGATTTATCCGTCATTCTAGCTCCCCCGCGGGGGCACCTCTCTTCTTTGTAGCGAAAAAGGACGGGGGTTTACGACCCTGTGTGGACTATCGTGAACTTAATAGTATTACGATCAAAAATAGGTATCCACTCCCACTTATTCCTGAACTACTGGACCGTCTCCAAGGAGCCCAGCTCTTTACAAAACTCAATTTACGAGGGGCGTACAATTTATTACGCATGTGGGAGGGAGACGAATGGAAGACAGCCTTTCGAACCCGTTATGGACTCTTTGAATATTGCGTGATGCCGTTCGGGTTGGCCAATGCCCCCGCAACCTTCCAACACCTGATTAATGATATTTTCCATGACATTCTCGATATTTATGTCATTGCCTATCTGGATGATATTTTGATTTATTCGTCCACTCGAGAACAACATATATTACATGTACGGGAAGTACTACAACGACTCCGGAACAATAGACTGTACTGCAAAAGGGAGACGTGTTCGTTCCATCTAACCATAGTTAGTTTTCTTGGCTTTACTGTCAGCCCCGCCGGGTTGACCATGGACCCACAGAAGGTGGAGGCCCTGCTACATTGGCCTGCTCCCAAAGCAGTAAAACCACTACAAAGGTTCCTGGGTAGTACCAACTACTACCGGCAGTACATCCCGAACTATGCCGAAATTACGGCACCTCTTACGCAGCTCCTCAAGAAAAATGCACTGTATTGCTGGGGGCCCCAGCAGCGTATAGCTTTGAGTTTCTGAAGAAAGCATTCACCACCGCTCCCCTATTACAACACCCGGATTACACGACGCCCTTTTGTGCAGAAGCGGACGCTTCCGGACGGGCCATTGGGGCCGTCCTCCTGCAACCCACAGAACGCCCTGAGGTATTATTGCCATGTGCCTATTATTCACAACAACTTCATTCCGCCGAAAGGAATTACACTATTCTTGATAGAGAACTTCTGGCCATCAAGGTGGCATTCGAAGTCTGGCATCATTACCTGGAAGGAGCCCAACGCCCTGTTACCGTCATCACCGACCATAAGAATTTGACATACCTTCAGAACACCCACATCATGAATTCCCGACACGCCCGATGGGCGGTATTCTTTGCCCGCTTTGATTTCCATATTCGTTATTGTCCCGGACGACTACACATACTAGCTGATGCATTGTCACGATATTTTGAGGAGCAGCCGGATAATTCCCTCGCCCCCGAGTCTATCCTGAAGGAGCATCACTTCGTGGCTACTTATGTGTCCCTCGAAGATCTCAAGAAAGCCTCCCTCCAAGAACTTCCCCTTCCCCCTGGAGGGCACAAGGGCACAGATCCAGGGCTACAAATGCACCAGGGGCGTATAGTGGTCCTGCCGTCCTGTCGGCCTCAGATCCTATGGGCTCACCACGAGGCGCCATTAGCAGGACACCCCGGTGTAGAGCGAACACTACAACTTATTCTACGATCCTTCTGGTGGCCTTCCCTGAACCAAGATGTTCAACGTCATGTGACGAGTTGCTCAACTTGTGCTCGAACCAAAATACCTCGTCAAGCCCCCACGGGATTACTGCAAGTGGCCCCGTTGCCCCATGGACCTTGGCAACGAGTAGGTTTAGATTTCGTCGTAGAATTGCCCCCGTCCTGCAAGTATACGACGGTGCTTGTAGTAGTGGACCACTTCACAAAAATGGCCCATTTCATTGCCTGTTGCCCACTGCCAAACGTACAGCATTACTCTTTATCCAACATGTGCTAAAGCTGCACGGCTGCCCCATAGAAATAATTAGCGAAAGGGGAACGCAATTTACTTCCCGATTTTGGAAGGCCCTCTTTTCGGCACTTCAGGTGTCATTAAAACCAACAACTGCCTACCACCCACAGGCTAATGGGCAAGTAGAACGAGTGAACCAAAATATGGAACAGTACCTACGTTGCTATATTAATTACTTACAAGATGACTGGTATACGTGGTTACCACTCACAGAATTCGCATACAACAATGCACCCAATGCGTCCTTGGGGAATTCCCCCTTCTTTGTATCCCAAGGTTACCACCCTCAGATAGGGATAATTGAAATGGTTCCTCCCCTCGTCCCTGCCGCCGGGGCCTTAGTACATCAGATCCAAGAAGCCCAGACTATAGCGCGACGAGTCCTACAACAGACCCGACAACGCTATAAGGAACAGGCAGACAAGCATCGACGCGATGTTCCGCCCTTACAGCCAGGGGATTTAGAGTGGGTAGATCGCCGTCACTATCCATCACCACGGCCGTCCGCAAAGTTGGATGCCAAGTATATTGGTCCCTTCCCCAACCAACGCCTGGTGAATGTTGTAACCTGTACAGTGCAATTTCCCCTGCATATTCGCATCCACCCTACCTTCCATATTTCCCTCCTTAAACGAGCCAAGAACACACATTCCCCGGATTCGACAGTCCCCCCTGGCCCGGTTTGATGTATTGGCCACCGACCCCGAATTTGAAGTGCGCGCGATCCTTGATTCACGCCTCTTGCGCGGGCGATTACACTATTTGATAGACTGGGTAGGGTATGGTCCAATGGACCGTTCCTGGGAGCCGGCGTCTGGGGTATTTGCCCCTCGCCTTATTTGGGCTTTTCACCTTCGGCACCCGCTTAAGCCGGGCCCCTCGGGACCTCGTGGCTGGTAGCCTCGAGGGGTGTGTGTTGTAACGCATGGGCCCCAGCTAACACAGCATAGACGGCCTCAGGGGGCTCAGGCGGCGCCCCCCCCTCGAGCCACAGGATCTCGGGCCGGCTGGAGCCCCGCCCCCGGGGCCTCCCTGCACGGCGGTGCCTCCATCGGCAGCACGCTGAGCGGACACTACGCCCCCAACACTGAAACAGAACATGGGGATTCCCCCGCCCCTGGTGCGCTGCTCAGAGCGGCTGCGGGCACGCACAGGGGCAGGGCTTGTGGAATAAAGCCCAGCGCTGCATTCACAGCGGCGCTGGTGATTGGAAACCGGCCCTCGTGAGACTGTGCGAGCTTGTGAACCTGAAAGAGGAGCAAGTGAGCGATTGGACCTTGAGCCCCAGTGTGACTGCTACCTTCCTTCCCATATCTTCCTGGACAACAGAGTGAGTGAGGAGAACGAGAGTGCGGTGAGTGAGCGTGTGGGTGTCCCTTCCCCCCTCCCCTGTCGGGGCCCCTTATAGTGCGAGTGACCTCTTCCCCGTGGTGTGTGGGGACCCAGTCCTGCCTTTTCTCTATCTTCCCCTCACAGCCTTCCTGACCCCCCTTACACCCTTTGAGAGCGTGGACGAGTGGATCTTGGGGCTGCCTGGGTTTCCCTGCTACCGCGCACCCTATGATGATAGAGGCCTGTTCTCTTTGATTAGAGGTGAAGGCCACCCCACTATCCTGATGGGCATTAGGTTCCAGTTAGCAAGATATCTAACAGGGAAGCCCAGGGGCGCAAGAGTGTGGGTAACGTGGACTCGTGCCCCTTCCCCGGTGACATCCAGGTAGCTCTGTAGCTTCTCCTGGTGGTGGCTCTTCTGGATAGCTGGATTGTGTTCAGCACCATCTCCGAATAGCCTCTCGTCCACAGCGCTGATTGTTCAAGTTCCAGGCTGTCAGATTTAGAGTCTGTATATCTGTACAGGATACCGGTCCCTGGGTGAGCAGAGTTGGGGTGAGGGGCAGCCTTCGGTATTGAGCGTTGCTCCATTGGATCAGCTCTGAGAACCATGGTCTCCTGGGCCACCATGGGGTTATTAGTAATAGGTGTGTCTCCTCTCTGATTGCTCTGGATATTGTTTTCTGAATCAATGGAATGGGGGGGAAAGTGTATAAGAGTCCCCTGGGCCAGGGGCAGTTCAGTGCATCGGTCCCTTCCACCTCTCTGCATCGAGTTCGAGAGATGAAGCGGGGCACCTGTGAGTTTTCCCTGGTGGCGAACAGATCCATCAGTGGTAGACCTACCTATGCCACCAGTTGTTGGAACACCGATCTGTCTAGGGACCATTCGTGTGGGTCGAGAGTCTGCCGGCTCAGCCAATCTGCACGTGTGTTGTCTTGACCCTTGATGTGGAGAGCCTTCATCGATGTTAGATGTAACTAGGCCCAAGAGAACAATCTTGTCGCCTCCCGATGCAACTCCCTCGATCTCGATCCCCCCTGGTGATTGACATAGGCTTTTGCCGTCACATTGTCCGTGAACACCAGGAGATGCTGAGAGGCAAAATTTGGATATAGGTGTTGGGCTGCGAGTCGGATGGCCTTCAGTTCGAGGAAGTTGATCCTTGTCGCATCTCTCTTGGACCAAAGACCCTGAGCCGTGTGTGGTCCTGAGTGTCCTCCCCAGCCCAGGAGGCTGGCGTCTGTCATTACCACTGCTCTTGTTGGTTCTGAGAGTGGCACCCCCTCGAGAAAGGTTTCTGGCCTTAACCACCAGGACATTGAGTCTTTTAAGTCCTGTGGAATGGGAACCCACGGATCGAGTCCCAGCGTGAGCTCTCTTTGGAAACCCCTTAGCTGCCTCTGCAAGGGACATAGGTTGAAGCAGCCCCGTGTCACTTGCCCTATGCAGGATACAAGGAGACCCAACAGACTCACTAGGAGTTTGAGCCTCATGCGGTTTCAAAGCCTGAGGAGCCTGATTAGTTGTTGAATCTTTTCCCGTCTTTTGAATGGGACGAACGCGTGGTCTAAGGAGGTATCTATTAGAATACCCAGATGCTCCAATCTTTGGGCTGGTGTCAGATGACTCTTCTCTCTGTTTATGAGGAATCCGTGCTTCTCTAGATAGTGTATGGTTGTGTCTAGGTGATTCTGTTCCCTGTCGGGGGAGTTGCCCCTGATCAGGAGGTCGTCAAGGTATGCATATACGTGGATCCCCCTGCTGCGTAGGTTGGCTATCAATGGGGCCAAGATCTTTGTGAATGTCCTGGGAGCTGAGGATAGACTGAATGGCAGAGCTCTGAATTGCCAGTGATGTTTGTTGTAGACAAATCTGATCCATTTTCTGTGGTGGCCCCAGATTGGCATATGCAGGTAGGCCTCCCTGAGGTCTAAGGTCGCCATCCGGTCTCCCTTCTGTAGGCTCTGGCACACTGACACTGCTGATTCCATCTTGAACCTGTGACGTTTCACGTGCTTGTTCAGGGCCTTGAGATCCAGAACCGCTCTCCATTTCCCAAGTTTCTTGGAGACTAGGAATAGGATGGAATAGATACTTGAGAAGCGTTCCTGTTCCGGCACTCTCTCTATTGCCCTGATGTCTTCTAGTCTTTGGATCTTGCTCGCCATCACTCTGTGCTTTAGTGTGTCTTTGGGAACTGGAGATGCTATGAATCTTTGTTTGGGGGTACGCTCCAGGTCTATCTGGTAACCTTCTGATATGCAGGAGAGGACCTAGGCATCCGAGACTGAGTCCCCCCACGTGTCTCTGAATTGTTGGAGCGTTCCTAAGGAGGCATAGTCAGGCATCCTGCTTGGGGTGGCCGGAGCCAAACCCTCTCGGTTTTCACTTATCGAACCTCCCTGGTCTGAATCCCCTTCCTCTGAAGGCGAAGCCGCTTGAAAACTCTCTGTGGCCCTGGTTGTGAGCTCTTCTGGAGATGCCTCCGAAGCCCCTAAACCTAAAGGAGTGGCCACGAAAAACCCACCTCTTTGGTGCCACCTGCTGGAGTGTCTTTGGTTTGTCTTTAGTGTTAGCTTCTTCTAGTACTTTCTCCAGGCAAATCCCAAAGAGTTTAGGCCCCTTGTAAGGAGCTGAGGTAAGGAG
The DNA here is from genome assembly GCA_003113815.1 of Sphenodon punctatus. Lineage (NCBI taxonomy): Eukaryota > Metazoa > Chordata > Lepidosauria > Sphenodontia > Sphenodontidae > Sphenodon > Sphenodon punctatus. The sequence goes on along the minus strand of QEPC01001916.1, from coordinate 1,211,141 downwards.
GTTCTTGGCCGTGGCATCCCCTTGCCAGGACTGTAACCAGACCCTGTATCTGGCTGCTATGTCGTTTGCCATAGCCCTGGCGGACCAGGTTAGGGCATCGGTAGTTGCGTCTGCTAAAAAGGCAGTAGCCATGCAGATGCGGGAGGATAGTTTTTGTGCCCTCCTTTCTGACAAGTCAGGGTTTTGTGCCTCCTGCATCCAAGCTAGCAGGGCTCTAGACACATATGAGGCCACAATGTTCATCTCATCATCATCATCATCATTTATTAAAGACGTGACCTTAGGTCATTGTCCAACAATACAGAAAGGAGAAATCAAAACAACATACATAAAAGAGTTCAAGGACAATAAACAACCTATCCTACTCATATAATAAAAACAATGCTTCCATCTCTAAAAGGACTTACAAAGTCCAACAATGACCTTAATAACAAAGAAACATTATAACCAAGAAAGGGGTAAGTAGCGATAGTATATAATATAATAGGGCCATTTTGCATACAGGGATTCCTAGTTACTTCCCCTCAGAATACTCCTCCATTCTTACAGTTCTCACTAGCTAAGCTAGTAGCTAAGTTGGTTCCTATCTAGGGTAGCAACCAAACTAGCCCTACCCTACTTACACACAAACCCTCAACCATGTCCTAGGAATAGCCTAACATAGGCCATATCCACCTGCTGCCCTATCATAACTCAGTAGGGCCAATCATCTAAGTGAGCAAACCCTCTGAGTTTGCCTTGCCCTTCCCTGGGCTTATAGCGGCAGCACTTGACCCTGCACTAGAATTAAGATAGGGGAAATATATAGCACTAAAACAAACTCGTGCTTAAATTCAAAAAAGGAAGCACGTGATTAATGGCCTAACCCTTCACGAGATCTATATTGGGAGTACGTGACCCCTAAACACCCAATTACGTATATAAAGGGGATAATGGCGCCAGTACAAACGCAACCAAAATTTGGCGTAATTGAAGCCCTATGACCACGCAAAGCTAGATTTGTGAGCAGAACTAACCCCAAAGATGTTATTTCGAAATATTAGGGAAGATCTAAACTCATCATGTCGGGGAGAGAACAAATCCTTCCCCTCTTGATCCTGCCCTATCTAGCTGGGATGTAGCATTGCTAGCCAAACAATTTCCAAGCCTTATTAGTCTTGACATTTTTTAGCAGTTTCAACCTAATTACTAGATTTGTGATATCATAAGGGAGAGAGAGAGAACTTACCCGATGATACACAAATTTTCATTCCAGCTCTATCAGTAACTTGGATTCAAGGAAATTCCTTCTTAATCCCATTGCTTGCATCAGGAATCTCATAATGCCAGCCGTTACCTCAGGATCCAAATCCATGAGGGCCATTTGCGTTAGAAAGAAACTCGATGCCCCTTGGAATTTCTTGATGAAAGGCTGAAGTGTCTCTGAACGTATGGCATCATACAGATGACACTCAAATAAGATGTGATATGTAGACTCTACTGCTAGGTTATCGAACGGGCAAAGACGGTCCCCATAAGGAATCTTGGCTATCCGTCCTTCCATCACCTTAGTAGGGAGGGCATTTACCCTAACGGAAAGGAACAGGAACTTCTCCCTATAAGTAGCAGTTGATCCCAGGTACCTCGCCCCTATTCCTATATACGGTGCCCATAAGGGGTACCCCTCCAGATGGCGGGCTCGTGCCACCAGCATCAGATCGTTCTGCCGGTCAATATCCCGGGAACGAACAATGATCTCCTTTTTTGCTGCTGCAAAAGATTTCGTCCCCAAATAGTCTATCGAGAGCCCCAAATGTGCAAGATGGTCCGTCACAATCCGACACCACGGATTAGTAGATGAATCTAATAGGACCATATGCAACAGATTTCTGAGGGGGCTCAGGCTGCCCTCTCCTTGAGCCAGGAGAGGGCAGCCTGTTCCCATGCATCCGCTGTCCAACCCCGTGTGCCCGCTTCCAACCGAATAGCAGCCATTGGAGTTCCCTTGGGTAAATTGGTGAGGGAGGTCAGAAATCTAGATTGTAAGGTGTTTAATGTTTTTCCCCATAAAGGGGCCCATAATGCTGCTCCGTACAAAAGAGTGGGTTTGACCTTTGCCTCGAACACCTTAATGGCCGTGGCGAGATGTCTTCTCCCTGTCCCGGCAAAATATCTAAGGATTGCCGTTGACTGGCTTTTTGCTGTCACTTCTACCCTGGCCATGTGTTCTGCTCAGCGTCCTGTGGCCGAGAAATTCACTCCCAGGTACTTATACCCCATAGTGTGTTGAAAAGACAAACCATTCACTACCCATGGATGAACCCTCCTACTCCGGGCAAATACAACTATATTAGACTTGGTGCAGTTAATCGTCAAGCCATTCTCCCGACAGTAACTGATAAATGCCGAGATTTGTCTCTTTAACCCAACCTTGGTTTGAGACAATAGCACCAAGTCATCAGCATATAGGAGGGCACCAATGGGTTTGGATGCTAGTTTTGGGGGATGATATCTCACTTGCCTTGTGCCTGGAATAAAGTAATTTACGTACAGGTTGAATAACACAGGCGCAAGAACACATCCCTGCTTTACACCCTGGTTGACTGGGGATATCTGGGGTTAAGTGACCTTTGTGATCTAACTTGACTGCGACTGTAGTGTCTTCATATAAAGCGTGGATAAGAATAAGTAACCTGGGCTCAATTCCCAGGGTAATCAGCTTCACCCATAGGCACGGTCGATTGATGGTATCAAGTGCCGCCCTTAGTTCCAAGAAGGCAGCATAAAGCTTCCCATTAGAGGTTCTATATTTCTCCACCAAGTGGTGGAGAACCAGACAATGATTAGGGTCGCATAACCTCTGCGAAACCCTGCCTGCTCGGGGTTGATTATCCGGTTACTCTCCATCCACTCCGTTAGTTTCGCAAGCAAAAATTTTGCATAAATCTTACTTATGACGCTAAGCAAGCTGATTTGCCTATAGTTAGCCAGATCCGACCTCACCCCCTTTTTGTATATGGGAATCACTACGGCATGAGTCCACCCCTGGGGTAAAATTCCTGTGTTGTTTATTTTGGTGAAAAGTTTGGCCAGGACTGGGAGCCACCACTGCAGATTTCTTTTAACGACCTCAACTGAAATTAGGTCCGTCCCTGGTGCTTTGCCGTTATGAAAGGTATCGAGTATTGAACTTACCTCCTTCTCTGTGACAGGGGGCCATTTAGGGCCCATCTGTTGTACATTCCCAGAAAGGGATATATCGGGGTTTCCCCCCTCTATCTGGCCCATCTGGGATGCCCCGATAAAGTCAACCCAGCTTGCAGAGGCAATCGGCATTGGGCAAGCTGGTCTAAAGGGGGACGTGGCACCATTCACAATTCGCCAAAAGGTTTTTGAATCAATTGAAATCCCTGCTGCAAGGAGATCCTGGCACATCCTATCTCCATACACTCTTTTATTCCCTCTAATGAGGTCCCTGTACCCTTTCCTCTCCTAGGAATACTGGGCCAGAGAGATACCCTCTTGCCCTGCTCTAAAATCCCTATACAGCTTATGAAGTTGCCACCTAGCTCTTCTATGTTCAACATCAAACCACTTTTGTCCTAACGGACGCAGGGGTCTGGAACGGCTCTTCTCAAGCATCACCAACACTTGGTAATGTAATTGTTGGGACAACCTATTATACGATTCCACCACCTCCACCTCATCTACCCCCGAATGTTAATCTTGAGGGAGGCTGCCATGGAATCCACTGCCCTCTTAAGGGCTGAGTCCACCCCCCATCAGTGGCGTCCCGAGGATGACAATCCCCTTCAGTGGGGAACACTGTTTGGCGAGCTAAAGAAGCTGCAGATTGTAAAATCTGTAGACTGGCTCCCCCTAGTGGGGACTTAGCTTTCTTTTTCCCCGACCGAGGAGCTTTTCCCGCTCTCAGAGCCTTGGGGGAGGGGCCCTTCACGGAAAAACCCTTTCTCCGTTTCCTGCTCTTTTTTGTCTGGGCCAATTCCCTGAGTGCCCCCATGATTTCCCCCATAGATTGTGCAATGGAAACTAGCGAGGGGGCCTGTGTCTCCTGTGCCCTTTCCTCGGAGCATGCTGCCTCTGCCCCGCTCGCGGGGGAGGGGGGTGTCGTCAGACTGTTCGTAGCACTCATGCTTTGATTTGAGGCTCGGGCTGCTGGCACAGGATCAAACGGGTTGGTCCTGGCCTAAGGCGGGGGGAGCGCCGCGGAGTACAATCCCCGCTATCCGGGAATTAAAAAGCGGCCTCTCTTGCTCCCCGGCGCAGTGCGAGGGAGCCGGCGGGGATCAAAGTATTTTGCCGGCCTGGCGTGGCAAACCATGACAGTGTCCGTATCGCCTCCCCAATTGCCCCCCCGAAACCTTCCCACAGGCTTTTCCTTTTATTTCTAATTTCTTTCTCACCACTCTGAATTAGGGCTTCGATAACGCTGATTTCTCCTCTGAATGTTTGTAGGGACCTGAGGATCCCGACGAGCCTCCCGACGGTCTGGAGGCAGATGATGGACTGGCGGTGGAGCTGGGTAGCACCGTGACGCAGGCGCAGGAGAGAAAAAAGTTCATCTGCCTCTTGGCGGTCAACGGTGGAACTACCCAGCAGGAGGAGGATGCAGAGCTATGAGGAGAAAGTTAGGTTTTCTTGCTTGTTTAGTGCTTTGTGTTTGTCCGCCTGACCTAAGTAAAATCATGCTAACACAAGAGAGTGAAATAGGGAAGAGCCATAAGACCTGAACTCTCCCAATTGGGGGAAAGGGAAAAGTGAAGCAGAAAAGTCTAATTGACAGATCAGAAAAAAAGAGGAAGTAAGAGGATGGATTTGATTGGATGATGCAAACTATCCCCATATTTAGCTAGAAATCATACTTATTGCTAAAGTCTGATGAATAATCATAAGAGGTTGTCATATTTGCTATTCCGGTAATGGAATGGTCTATAAAAGTTGACCCCCAATTGCCGGCTTGATAGCTGTGCAGCTCATAACTCTTCATTCCTGGGACTTTGTCTGCGGGACACATGGACCCAAGTAGAGTCTCCCATCAGGGAGCCCTCACCACCACAACTTGCTTATCTTCGAATGGGTAAGATTTGTCAATTCAAGGGGACTGGCGATCTCCTTGAAAAGGTGTTTTCTGTCATATATAACTCTTCTTAGGATTTCTAATGTCATCCACTTTATGTTTCTTATTGTTCTCTTTTAAGATTATTTACAGACTATGTGATTCCTGAATGTATTATTGGGTCTGGGTTTCTTGTCCAGTTCCAGGCATACCTAATTTGCATTCTTTATTCAATAATCTACTTCCTTTTTATCTTGTGTTTTAATAAATTGCTGTTTTACTTTCTTTAAACATCTTGTCTGAGTGGTCAATTCCTGAGAGAGGTGGACTACTTCCAGAGTCAAACCTATACTGGAATTTTGACCCAAACTTAAAGTTGTCTACATACACCACACAACACCTCAGCCTCCAAGGAGAAGCATCTCCTGTGGGCAGACAGTGTTACATTCCATCAAACAACTGACATCCAGGAGCAGCAACGCTAGCCCAAGGGGACTGTGGAAAAAGAACGTCAGGGAAAGACCAAAAAACTTTTGTTCCTGTCCTTCCTCCCTTCCCAAATATGTATATGGCATATAGATTTATTTATATAGTGGCACATTACAATCATTAGTTAATGAGCTAGGGAAAGCTTGACAAAGACATGGGAAGCCAAGGTTTTTAGGAGGGATGTGAACGCTGGAACGGAGGGAGGACATAGAAATGGCTGTCATCACTATAGTATCTGAGTTCCTTACAACAATCTTTAATATTTACCCTCACAACATCCCCATCCAGAAGAAAAATAATTCCTACTTTACAGATATGGAAATGAGGCAATCACTACAATTTCCCCACAGGTCATGAGAAAAGGGATTGGGAGCTAGAGGTCCCCTAATACAGAGGTGGCAGATCAAAATGTCAAGTATTATTATTATTAACAAGCATTTATATAGTACAAGCAATATACCTGGTGCTTTACAATGTAATTTAATAGACACAGTCCCTGCCCTAGGGCTTACAAGCTGAGAGACAGGGGGAGAGTTATATATGATTTATATTATATATATATATATATATATATATATATATATATATATATGTGTGTGA
>QEPC01001916.1:1148436-1196345 GCA_003113815.1 Sphenodon punctatus | reverse complement strand
GCCACCAAACAGACGTTTGAGACACATTGACCACAGGTGGGTATTCACCGTGGTTCACTGTGATCTCGTAACGTCTGAAAATACCCATAGAGTGCCTTGTCCACGTCGAAGTGGGCCCCTTCGACTTCATAGATTGTGGAATCGACATCAAAGCGCCCTCTCTGGACACTGAAGGACGTGCAGGCTTTTTAGCCTCCCTGCCGACGTCAAAGGAAAGCAGAATCCTTTTATCTCCGTTCAGGCAATCTTATCCTTGTATCAAAACGTTCTGTAAATGGGGCTGTCAGCCACTGGAGTTTTGGAGGCTGATAAGGGGATCCAGTAAATTGCAGGTCGGAGTCTTCCTCAGCATTGTATAGTGGAGAAGCACTAGGCTGAAATAGGAGATACGGGGGTGTGGGGGTGTGTGAAAACCGACCCGTTTCAAAAAGACCCCCATTCTCTGAGGACTGTGGGGAAAAAGAGTGGGCTGCCAAGTTGGCAGGTTCAACCCCTTCATGAAGTCTTTGTCTTTTAGATGATGGCGCTCAGGATCCACGAGAAGCAATAGTTACGGCTGAGATAAGAGATATGTGTGTGTGTGGGGGTGAAAACACGCCCGTTTCAAAAGACCCCCTTCTCTCAGGACTGTGGGGAAAAAGAGCAGGCTGTCAAGTTGGCAGGCTCAACCCCTTCATGAAGTCTTTGCCTTTTTAGGCGATGGTGCTCGGGACCCACGGGAAGTGGAAGGACCCTGAGCACTGGATTCGTGAGTAGATAGCTCAGAAAGAGTGGGAGCCGCCTAGACGGTCTCCTCAGCCCCTAGGCTTGGGACCGTAGGGGGCTTTTGTTTACCTTCTATTGCTTTCAGCCCTTTGTCCGCAGGAAAACAGTGCTTAGAAAACTGTGTTTATTAGCCATTAAAATGAATGAGTCATGAGCTAAGTATATGTCAATAAGCCGCGAAAGCGGTTGGAACAGTTGGGCTTAGGTGGGAAGGTGCCTTATATAGGGTGGGGGATTGTGAACTTCACGTGAAATTTTAAATATGAGCTTGGTATATGCCAGTAAGAGAAGGGCGTGCAAGCGCAAACCCATTTGTGAGAATGGGAGGAGCCACTCGAAGAAGAACGACTACAGCAGGTGTTAGCTGACTGCCTGCAGCATTACTATGCTGAGGAATGTTAAAGGTAACTAAAAACAAGTTATGGCACAATTTTGTGTGTTGCTCTTTCATTTTCCTCTTCCTGGGATAAACGTGATATATTTTTTTTCTCATTTAAAATAGAAACAAAGCAATACAAAATATTAAATATTTTAAAGTATTTTCTTATGGTTATTTTGATTCAAACTTGCAGATGATCTATATGGTATTTTTTTCCTTCTAGGAAAATTTTCTTTAGCCACTTAGATTTTATTTCACCTTACTTCAACACTTATTTCAAGTTTTATGAAATTTAATTTGGCTAAGGTACCTCCTGGTGGCACTAAACATTATTGCAACATGTGCAATATTGCTTGCTATTGATTTTATTTTATAAAATCATTTCCTACCCAGCCCCGCCTGCTCCAAGCAGCCCTGGGGCGGCTTACGTTAAAACACATAAAATCAGTAAAAACCCAAACAATACAATAAAAAGAGAAGGCACAGAACGAGCCCCCCATCTCCCTCATCAAAAGCTATCTCCAAGGATTCAAAAATTGAGGTGACATAAAAATAATTGTATTTATTTATTTATTTTCTTACATTTATGAATCTCCCCATATGCCTACAGCATCCCGGGGCCACGTACAATTAAAATTTATAAAACCTTTACTTTCATAAAAACATCAACAATTAAAACATCCAGGGATAAAGAAAGTGAAAAAAAATAAAATAAGGGCAGGGAGAATAAAAACCCTAACCCACCCTCCCCTCCAAAGGCCTGGGTGAACAGGCAGGTTTTATAAGCCCACCGAAATGTTAGGACTTAAATATATATATATATATATATATATATATATATATATATATATATATATATATATTAAAGGGACGGGTTGGGGAAGACTACTTTCGTTTGCAATCTTAACTTTTGAATCTCTCTTGCACCTGGATCTTGCTTTCATATTTTTCTCTATAATTACAAAAATTAGAAATGTACATTCATTTATTGTTTACAATTAAGATCCTCATGTGATCACTAATTTCAGAAGCGGAAGCATTTAGCATTACAGAATTCACACCACCATTCCGCAGCGGCGATTGATGACACTGCCTTGTGCCGCTTGTAAGGGTTGCTGAAGTCAGCGCACGTACTCGAGCCTAAGGAAGCGGCGGGGCGCAGCCCCCGACGCTATCTCCGGGAGGCTGTCGCGAAGCTGTGACTGCCCAGCCCTGTGAGGAAGCCTCTCTACCGGCTCCCATCCCACCCTACTTCATCCCCTCCTATCACTCCTCCGCTTCCCTGCCACACTGGCCCCGCCTCCTTTCACTACAGATGCTCCCCGCCCCTTTTACGTCAGTTCCTCTTCTCAGGTGCTCCCTCCCGTCCGCCTGGCTTCCCCTTGTTGCTTGAGTCGTTGTCCCTAGGAAGTGGCGTTGTATGCAAGGCGGAAGTGACGCGTGGCGCGTGTAATCCCGGACCGGGAGGGGGGGGTTTGGACAAGATGGCCGGATCGACAGGTCTGTGTGTGGGGGGGGGGGGGGGGGGGGGGGGGGGGGGGGGGGGGGGGGGGGGGGGGGGGAGGGGGGGGGGTTAGAGGTCGCCCTCAGAGCGCACAGGGAGGGGGAGGCAGCTGCTCATTCTGGGAGGCGGATGTTGCTGACGCGGCGCGTCCGGCAGTCTGTCGCTGCGGGGTTTTTCCTCGCTATAAGGCCTCTTCCCCTGGGCCGGGCCTGGGATCCCCTAGAGCGCGGGCGGCTGTGCCGGGTTGGGGTTTGGGAGGCTGGAGCGAGTCATGGGGTCAAGACCAGCCCCTGTGAGAACTGCTGGCTCCGGCTGGGGAGGAGAGTCTGCCTGGGGTCTGATGCTGCGGCTGGATGCGGGGCAGCCGAGTGAGCGCTGACCGCTATAGGGGAAATAAGGGTGTCTCGGGCTCTTCCAGCGGGAAGGGGGGAGTCCCAGGCGGTGCCCCCTTTTTATCTCTAGACCCAGACAGAGCCCCTTGCGGGTAGGGCCATCTGCTTTAAAAAAGGGGTGTGTGTGTGTGGTTCTTCTTGAAGGGGCTGATCTTGTAAGGAGATATGTTTTAAACCTTCTCGGATCATCTTGCACTCTGCCCCATCCTTGACCTCTGGGGTTGCTGGTTTCTTGTAATGCACAGGAAGTGAAGCTCTGTGTGAGATTGAACCTTTGTGCCTCAGCTTTGGTGCTTCAGAAGAGACAAATTGTTTCAAAACAATAGTTGACAAACCCATGCTGTTGTATCTGCAGAATCGGTCTTCCTTCTCCTATGTTCAAGATGTACTCTTATCGGGTGGACAGAAATTAAAGTATGGCATAAACTCCCATTTTTGCAAGTGTTTCCCATCCCACCCTATTACTGTGTTTCTGTTGCCTATATTTTGCACCAACGTAGCAACCTTACTTTCTCTACGTTACAAGTGATTAGCAGGGCCGGCCCCAGGCATGTGCCAGCTAGGGCCCTGCACTTGCCTGGCTGGGCAGCACTCTACAGCCAGCTTCTCCCCCAATAAGTTCTTCTGCCTCCTCCCTGGCTCTGGTCCTCATCCCTCACCTGCCTCTGCCTCCTAGTAGTGCTGCAGGAGCAGCAGCAGTAGGGGGACGCCAGGGACTGGGAGATAAAGCTGCTTGTTTACAAACAGCTCCTCCCCATGTGAGTGATCAGAAGGTTACCTTGTAAATAAGGTTCTTCAAGATGGTGCCCAACATTCTCACAACTGGATTGTACATGCTCACTCTATTCAAATAATAGACCACGTGATGGTCTTGAGCGCCTCTAGTATAAAAAGCACGCACCCACACCCCTCAGAATAACACTTCCTTCCCAACCCTTTCTAGGAATATAAGAAAATTCCATGCAAGGCTGGAAGGGTGGGTGTTGTGAGAATGTTCAGAGCTATCTCAAAGAACCTGGTTTACAAGGCAGTGACTTTCTGTTCTTCGAGTGGCTCCTCACAGGCCATTTTTACATGGCTCCACCAGGTGGGGCGTCCATGGGCACGCCAGTGCGTGGGCGGAGTGTACACACAGCCACACATGCATCCCCACTCACCTCTAACTCATTCACACAACGGAGTAACTGCTGTTTTTCCCAGTTGCTCTGTGCATGGGGACGAGTGGGGGGTGAATGGGGATGCGTGTTAGGTGGGTGCGCACGCACCCCCACTCACCATGGGCACATGCAATGCGTCGTTCACACGGGGCTCCCCCACCTATGAACACAGAGAAATCTGCATGTTCATGGGTGGGAGACGCCTGTGTAAAAAGGGCTACATTCTCACAACTGTCTTACTTATACTATTTTAGGTAGGAATTTAGGATGTGAAGCAATATCTTTTCTATCTTGGAAAATCTGCAAATATGGTTCTGATATTGTTATGGCTGCTATTTCACTAACTCTTCTTAATGAATAATAGGAATACTGTCTTTAGACCCACACCCCATAACCAGTTCATTTGCGCCCCCCATATAATCAATTCACGCTGCCCTGGGGGCACAAATTAAATGGTTATGGGTGGGGGGCAGCGTGAATTATATGGGGGAGCAAATTAACTGATCATGGGGTGGGGGCAGCATGAACTGATTATGGGGGCACAACTGAACTGGTTATATGTCTCTCTTCATGGCATAATGCGCTTAATAGGCTGGCTGCATTTTGGGTGTCTGGTGTGTTTGATAGCAGCACCTCTGGACCGGTTGTACCACATAAGTGTGCAAGGCACAGGCGGCACCAGCAGCAAGAAGCAACAGGCCCTGGAGGCCAGACTGGCTAAGCTCACCTGCCTCCCCCAGTAAGGGTGTGAACGCATTCAGTCTCTGTGCCTGCCTCACTGCCTGCCCGGCTGCCCCTGCAGTGGAACCACTCCTGGGGAGTGGTGATACCCAGTCAGGTGTGGGGGGAGGGAAGCATTGGGAGGCCATGCTTGTCAATGGCCTCTCGGCTGAGCTCGGCTGCTCAGAGGGGTGGAGAATGGGAATCCTTCCTGTCCAGAGGGAGTAAATTTTATGTAAACTTGCATAATTAGGCCCCGCACCAAGACTTCGCACATGGCCTCAGAAACCCTGGGGCCGGTCCTGGTGATTAGAATCCTTTATAATTTACATCAATCAATCAATTCCTTTATTGTCTTGACCATAGGTCATAAAAAATCCAAACGAACTTAAAACAGAATAGCGTTTAACAGTCCATATTATAAGCAACAACCGTTTATAAAATAAAAAATATAAACCATCCCTGTGACTCTCACACTCTCGTAGCTAGCTGTCTCTGGACCATCAGAGCATGAGCTAGATTTGCCACTTCCAAAATAATACTAGGATTTGAATTTGCCAGTAAATATGACAATTTCGCATGAGTTCCCTGGGAAGTTTTTCCCAGTCAACAGTGGTGGTAACAATTTATGCCTTACTTTTGCCGTAAGAGGATAGTAAAAAATAAATAAATAGTGGACTATATCCTCAACTTTATGCATGCCACAAGGGCAAAATCTTATCTCGTAAGGGGAATAATTTATATCTACCTTCCATTACCATTTTACGCATCAACTGAAAGCTAAGCAAAATTAAAAACTTGTGAATAGTAACATTTGTTACCACAGTTAGATATTGCTCAAACTGGTGTTGGTTTTTATCATTTATAAAGGAAATGTTATTAATGTAACTCCGCTATTTCTCAGGCACAAAGCAGGTGTTAGCTGTACAAATACATGAACTTATTCCAAAATATTCAGAAGTACTTTACATACAGGACCACTGAGCTGCAGCCATCTTTTGGATGAAGGAGCTAGCCAGGCAGACACAGTGAACTGCACAAGAAGAGGAGAGCTGTGATGAGGACCTCATTATGAAGCACATTTTCCTTTGAAAAATCCTATGAATTGTTAATGGCTTCAGACAGAAGACTATGATTTTATAATCTTACGCAAATTTGTATAGTAGTCATTTGTGGCAAAACTCACTTGCAGGATAAGTAAGAACACTACCATTGAATTAAATGAAATTTAATTTTCTTACATCAGGATTAAATTGTATCTTTTACCTCCAGAAGATCCAAGCCAGTATTGACAGAAGGTGAATTTTGGTTCACTTGAGATTTACACCAATAATACACTAACTTGATATAGAGTAACTGTTCAGCCAGTCTGGACAAGTAATATTGCACTTTAAAATGACTAAATATTTTTGTTCTTGTTTTATGCAATTGGTTAGCATCCTCACCACAAACTGTTTGCAAATCATGTGTGTGCTTTTATGCCTATTTGATATTAGCTGATTGGGGAAGATGTCTGTCTTCTTCGTTTATCCAGCATTTATAACCTGCCCCCCCCCGCCCTCCAACGGTAGCCCTTGAGCTGTACTTTAATCTGGTTGGTCTCTAATGTTGCATGCATAATTATTTTTGTTTCTAGTTGAAACTTTAAAACCTACTTCATTCTTCATTTGTTCTTGCAATGTTGGAGACGTTCTCTTTGGCCAAACTCTTTAGAGGGAGGATCATTATTGTTGAAATAAGCTGCTGTTAAATTGAATGTGCTTTTGTATTCAGTTCTTTGAAAATACATAGTAGAGTACTGTTTTTTCCTGGGCATAGAATTACTATTCACATGAAAACTAGCATAGTATTTAAAACATTGTATCTTAGAGAGAAGAGGAAGAAGAAACAATTAGGATTTTTTTGAAATTCAAATAAAATACGTAACACTCAATGCAACCAATTCTGGAAATTCAAGGGTTAGATTTGGAAACACAACTTTTTTCTATGTATTAGGAAGGCAATTCTATTCAAATATGGATTTTGTAAAACACATATGTAAGAACAAATCAAATTGCCAGCATGCATTTGTGTAAGGTAACAGAGTTGCACATTCAGCCTTGTTTTTCTCACATTGAGCCCTTATTGTTCAAATATGCACCCTAGCTTTTTAAAAATTCATTCGCTCATTTTACTCTTTAAAACTAAGTAGGTTGGGATTGGGTCGGGCAGAGTTATTAGGTTTCCTGTTGGTACCAAACGGTAGACATTAACTGGTATCCATCCATGTCATTTATGAATCTGGCCAATGGCTTTTGAACAAAGTTTTATCATAACCTAAGTGCCATACTGAGTCAGACCAATGGGTCAGCAAGCCCACAATCCTGTCTCTGACAGTGGCGAATTTCGGTTGTATGGGAGAAGTACCAGCAGTCACAATGGATAGGCAATCCATTCCCTGATGATCACTCCCTGCTCCCGACAACAAGAAGTTCCCATCTTGTAATCTACTTGGCTAATAGCCATTAATCGACCTATTCTACAAGAACATATCCAGTCCTTAAACGCAGCTATACTACTGGCGCTGACAACCTCTGGCAACAAATTCCACAATTTAACTCTGCGTTGAGTGAAAAAATACTTCCTTTTATTTGTCTTAAAACTGCCACCAGTTAGTTTCATGGAGTGTCCCCTAGTTCTAGTACTACTTGAGAGGGTAAATAAATGTTCCATATCTACTCGGTCCACCCCCTCAAGATTTTATAAACCTCTATCATACCCTCTCTGTCTTCTCCAAGCTGAGGAGTCCTAACCTATCACATCTCATACGGAAGCTGTTCAAAGACCTTGATTTTTTGATTATTATTTTTTTTAAAAAAACAAACCCAAAAACCTGTAAAGGATAAGATTGAATGTTTTAGTGGAATCACTAACACCAGTATTTGTTTTCATATAAGAAAATTGCGCGTCTAAAACTCTAAATGTTAGAATGTCATAAAATTAAGAGACGAGGAGATGCCATCACTTGCACTGCCTTTACCTGTCATAACTTGGACTGACCATAAATAATCTAAATTTCACTCAATTCATAAGAACATAAGTGCCATACTGGGTCAGACCCGAGTTTCATCAAGCCCAGAATCCTGTCTTTGACAGATCTAACCTGTTGAGCCTCTCCTCCTATGGAAGTCGGTCCACCCCTTTTATCATCCTTTGTTGCCCTTCTCTGAACCTTTTCCAATTTGATTATATCTTTCCTGAGATGGAGCAACCAGAACTGCCTGTATAAATAAAGATTTATACAGAGGCATGATTTTTAAAAAGAATTCTATTTAAAAAAAAAATAAATCAATTTGCAGAAATATGCGAAGGTGAAAAGGAAATACTCTTCATCATCCACGATATCTATATTGTTGATAAACTATTATGCATCTCACTTTTGAACTTCTGGGTGATGGAAGTTGAGTCAGCAAGCTATACTTTTACCTCTCCTGGAAGAACCCTTTTCAGTCAAGAATGTCCTCTTTTTCTCTTCCTTTTAGCATTCTATTAGTTCCTCATTATAACCTTGACTTAATGAGAGCCTAGGTAATCTCTTCCTTTGTGCAATGGACTATATTCCTTTCTCTTATGTACCTGTTGAGTGCATACTTCACCTGGGCCAACCAGACAAATTTAGCTAGGCTGAATTTTTGAAAACGTGAACCAAAAAGACTTTTTGAAAGTATCCCCAGTTAAATTTCAAATAACATTAATTTAAAACTTACCATGTTCCCCAAAAGAACTATAATCTGATGAGATGTGTCACCTGAGACTTCAAGATAATTATTTGGAGTATCTGAGGTGTGGAGAGGAGATGCTCCTTAACGTATCTATAAGAGGCAGACGTTCAACATTAGAGGTGTCCATTTCCTATTTACTTTCTATGGGAGTTGGACGCTTGACCCTTTTGTGCCTTTGAAAATTTCCCCATGTATAAAATCTCCATAAGGCAACATAACAAAGCCCTGTGGGGTAGGGACCAGTCTCTAATAACTGTGCAGCACCAGGTACGCTGCTGATGCTATATAAATAATAGTAAATAAGTATGTTCCATGCAACACTTGAGCCTGTTTTTTGCTGAACCCTCTGTTCTGAAAATGGATGTGTGCAAAGTATTGGGATTTCAAAGCATCCCAAGAGAAGGGAGACTGAACTACATCTGTTCTGCTTTGTCTCCATCTCTTACGTTTGGGACCAACACAGCAGCTACCCTCTCTCTTGCATCCTAAGGTATTTAAATTGCGTTGACAGATTAAATTGATCTAAAGTGCTAGATCAACTTAAGCTGCTTAAGTAGCTTCAGGCCTTAGGCCAGTTTAGATGGAACAAAATTTCAGTTGTAGGGCAGCAATGAGGTTGGGCAGTGTCAGGAGGATGACCTTGATTGAAGAGCCAGCATGAATGATTTTCAGCCTTTTGTGAGTTTATTTAGTGATTAAAATCCTTGATCTTCTCTTAATTCACGCCATACTTTGAAGGGAATATGTACATGAATACTAAAAATGAGTATATCCTTACTGAAGTTGTGTATTATAAAACTGGACAAGTTTTAAATGTTGCCTGTTATACTAAAGTATTTTTCTGCAGTTTAACTCAATTATACAACAGTAGCTATTAAAATTTTACTTAAGATTATTAAAAGGCTTATGCATGTGCTTGAAATAATGGGATGAATCACAGTAATAACATAATTATTTACAGATTCAGGGTTTAGTTGAATGCAGAGTTATTTCACTTAAATACAATAATTGTTTCACTGCCATTGAAATGGGTCTTTTAAAAAATGTTTTTAAAAAATATACTGACAAAAAATGTGTTCAGATAACAGAACTATTTTATGCTGTGGTGTAATTTCCAGAAATACCTTTAGCCAAGAAAATAACAAAAAAGGAAGAAACATGATTGCATATGCCTCAGTTGACAATTTTCAACGGCTTATAACTTAAGTAGAATGCCAGTTGAAATAAAATCAGCCCTGCTTGATGGAAGACTGTCATAAGATCTCTGATCCTTGCAGCGCTCCACCAGCACAAGCCCATTTAGGGCACATACTCATTTGTCCAGGTGTACAAGGGGAATGCATATGTGCAAAATGCACCATTCCTTCAGAACTCTGGGATGAATACCCTCTGGTCACCAGGACCAGAGGGTATTCATCCTAGAGTTCTGAAGGAACTTAAATGTGAATTTGCAGACCAATTATTGGTAATTTGTAACCTATTGCTTAAATCTGCCACTGTACCAGACCACTGGAGGGTAGTGAATGTAATGCCAATATTTAAAAAGGGCTCCAGTAGTGGTCCTGGACACTACAGACCGGTGAGCCTAATGTCAGTGCTGGGCAAACTGGTGGAAATGGTTAAGCGCAAAATTACCAAGCATATTGATAAACATAGTTTAATGGGGAAGAGTCAGCATGGATTTAGGAAAGGGAAGTCATGCCTCACTAACCTGTTGGAATTCTTTGAGGATGTAAATAGGCATATGGATACGGGTGAGCCAGTCGATATAGTGTATCTGGACTTTCAGAAGGTGTTTGATAAGGTCCCTCATGAGAGACTCTTGAGAAAATCAAACAATCATGGAACAAGAGGCAGTGTCCTATTATGGATGGAAAACTAGTTAAAAAATAGGAAGCAAAAAGTAGGACTAAATGGCCAGTTATCACGGTGGAGAGAAGTAACTAGTGGAGTGCCCCAGGGATCTGTACTAGGACTGGTGGTGTTTAATATGGTCATGAATGATCTGGAATAAAGAGTGAGGTGATCAAATTTGCAGATGACACAAAGTTATGTTAACTTTGGGGAGTTAACAAAGTAGTTAATAAAGTTAACTCCCCAAAGTTATTGGGTTTTAACTACCCAAGTGTACTGTGAAGAATTGCAGGAGGATCATGTGAGAGTCGGTGACTGGGCATCTATGGCCAGGGGTGCTTTTTGCCAACTACATATGGTGCGGACACTCCATCCATATGTCTCATCCCATCTCGCCATGGTCATCCATGCATTTGTCACCTTAAGGCTGGACTACTGCAATGCACTCTCTGGGGCTGCCCATGGTGACGGTTCAGAAGCTGTAACTGGTGCAAAATGAATTCCTGTAGTAGAATGGTTCATGCAGGCATTAACCTTTTAAAAAAATATATAAAAAAATACAACCACCTTGATCAGGGAGAGAATTTGAGGTCAAAATGTGACTCCTGCAGAAACATTAAAATATTTGCTCATACAGTGGATAATGCATAGAGCCAGCTATAATACTGCATCAAGAATTATACAAATACATGAAGTAAGTTAGTATTTTGATCTGTAATGGATTTACAAACAAAGGTTATAGTTCTATCTTGAGTGTGTATGCGCGCATGTGATATATATGAAAATATCACCATGGTAACAACTGAGTCATGTCAGGGAGTCTTCAGTATTCAAGGCAGTGTCTAATGTTTGTTACACTGATTGGTAACCTATTTATTAGATAGATTTTTACTCTGCATCCTCCTGCTGTTAGCAGCCTGGGGTGACTGCTAATAGTTTTTAAAATGTAAAATAGAAAATACAAATAAAATAAATAATATAATAATGTTTAAAATCCATATGGTGGGTACAAAAAATACAACAAAACCCCTTTCTTCCTCGCCCTCACCGAAAGTCTGGTGAAACAGCCAGGTTTTACATTGTTGTGGAAAGGAGGAGAGGTCTGGGGCCACATGGACCTCTGCCGGAAGGGAGTTCCACAGCCATAGTCTCCCCCTAAGATACTTGGGGGAGTTTGAGAAGGGTGCTTCCGGTTGACCGCAGGGGTCAATCTAGAACCTGGGAAGTGAGGCAGTCCTGCACATAGGTAGGGCCCAGGCTGTATAGGCCTTTATAGATAAGCACCAACACCTTGAATCAGGCCCGGAAGACTAGGCAGCCAGTGCAGAAAACGGAACACTGGTGTAATGTGCTCATGGTGACCAGTCCCCGTAAGGAGGTAGGCCACCGCGTTCTGCACCAGCTGCAGCCTCCAAATAGTCACCATCAGTAGCCCCGCATAGAGCTGCAGCACCAAATGTAACTGGCAAAATGTGCTCCTCGCCACAGCCCCCGTGTGGGCATCCAGGTGGAATTGAGAGTTGTGGAGGATTCCCAGACTATGAACCTGAGGGACCAGTGGAGGATAAACCCCATCAATAATGGGGGATGCCAACTCCACCGCCCTCCCTACTAGCATCACCTTTGTCTTGTCAGGATCCAGCCTCAGATGGCTCGCCCTCATCCAGTCCCCCACAGCCACCAGACATCGAGTAAGCACCGAGACTGCTGGTTCTGATGAAAAGGAGACGTAGGGTTGGGTGTCATCAGGATATTGATCAAACCCTCTCATGACCGAGCGGCTGCCTATATGCGTTGAACAGGAGAGGGGACAGAATAGAACCGTACGGGACTCCAAATGAGAGGTCCGGGGGAGACGAAGAACAGTTCCTCAGCACCACTTGCTGAGTTCTTGTCAGGAAGGAACAGAACCATTCAAGAATGGTCCCGCCCACCCAAGCTCGGTCCCGCAAGTGGGTCACCAGCATCTCATGCTCAGTGGTATCCAAGGCAGCCAACAGATCTAACAGAATCAGCAGGGTCGATTAACCCTGATCCAGTTCACGGTGGAGGTCGTCGACCAAGGCCAGAAGCACAGTCTCAGTGCCATTGCCTGGATGAAAGCCAGACTGAGTGATCTAGAAAACAAATGTGGTCCAGAAGTTCCTGCAGCTGCCGCGCCACTTTCTGTTCAATAACCATTCCTAAAAAAGGAATGTTAGAGACCAGCCGATAACTGCCAAGAGAGTCAATGGCAAGTGATGGTTTCTTGAGCAGAGGCTGCACCACTGCCTCCTTGAGACAGCTTGGCACTCTGCCCTCCTGAAGGGAGGCATTGGCCACTCCCACAAGAAATGGCCCCAGTGTCTCGCGGCTGGCCTTAATCAGCCAGAACAGGCACGGGTCCAGTTCAAAAGAGATGGCTCTGTCTGCCCCAAGAACATCCTCCTCCTCCTCCTCCTCAACAGGTGATACTCACTGAAACCAATCCTACAAAACTGGACAGGATGGGGCTTCCATAACTTCTGGTTGTCCAATTGTATTAAACGTGGTGTCGAAGTCATGGTGAATCAGAGCAATTTTATCTGTGACGTAACCAACAAACATGTCACAGCAGGCACTGGAAAATTCCAGTTCCAGGCGGTGGGAGGCCGGACTGACCAGCCTCTTCACCATCCGGAAATGCTCAGTTGGACGTGACTTCACAGATGTTATGAGGGCAGCAAAGAACCCTTTCTTTACTGTTTGCATAGCGATGGCATAGGCTTTTAAACTAGCTGTATGACGCGATCTGACGGCTTCAGTCCCTATAGCTTCAGACATTGTGGAAACATTTATTGGTGTTAGGAAAGTTTGTTTAAAAGCAAAATTTAATCCAGATATAAGTTGTTGGTATCCGTTTAATGAAGTTATCTCTTTGTTTAAATCCCTGATACGTCTGCCTCTTTTATACACAGTCCGTTTTTTGTTTCAAAACTTGCAAGTTGCCAAATCCCCTAAATGTCTTATTGTGAATGCCAGTGGTAATAACCAGTGCCAGTGGTAATAATTAGCCAAGCTAATTAGTATCCCATCTACGCTCCATTAATCAGTTCTTGGTGCTCATTTCCTTTTTACCACCCACAGCCCACATCTCCAGCTTCTTCAGCCAGGGAATATTGAATCATTTGTATTAAATGGCTTAACTGCTCACTTCCTTGCTTCTTACAGGACTGTTTTAGTGGCACGTGCTGTATATTAACTCCAGTTTAACAAAAGCCTTATGTAAGAGAGTTTGCATGTACATAGCTATAGTGATATAATATATGTTTAGCTATCCTGGTGCAAATATACTAGTTCATTACTAGTATACTTTTTGAGGTAGCAAGCCGATTTCTACCAGGGCTGTAGAAAGCGACTTGCTACCTCAAAAAGT
The DNA here is from genome assembly GCA_003113815.1 of Sphenodon punctatus. Classification (NCBI taxonomy): domain Eukaryota; kingdom Metazoa; phylum Chordata; class Lepidosauria; order Sphenodontia; family Sphenodontidae; genus Sphenodon; species Sphenodon punctatus. Next base: position 1,182,419 of record QEPC01001916.1, on the reverse strand, counting down.
ATACTTGCCACTAGTGAGCTGACAAGTGGCATTTTTACAGCCCTGATTATTGCATTAAGCTGAATAAGTTCAAGCAGGACTTGCTGTTCATTAGTGTCTATTTTTAACTAGACTAGTTATCATGGTAGAAACGTTCTAGTGGACACAACACAAATATTTAATGTAAAAAAAAATTCATTTTGTTTAAAAAAACGTAAGATGCTATTAACTCCATAAACTAGGATAATTAGCAGGGTTTGTAGCTGCATCACTATACGTACACACTTAAGCAAAACAACTACTGTAGGGACAGTGCACCGAGAGATCACACTGGAGCAAGTCTACTTTTATTTGTGCAACAGGTTTCTGCTACCTTTGCATGTTGCTATATTTAAAAAACAAAAAAACTAGTGAAGACGGTGCTTAAGTTCAAATAATCATTTACTAATCAATATTGATCTTCATTAGCATGCCTTTTAGCAGAGCTCATGTCTCCTGTACTCTTGCAAGACTGTACTCCTTTCCCACAGAGTCCATTTCTTAATATAATCTCACTTCCCTCTCCTCCATACTTGCTATCATGCCGTTTATATGACTACTACATTACACCTTCAAATATTTAATGCATAATTTGCAAACCCCATGATTGGAAAAACAAGATATAGCTCAGCCTAAAGTTACAGTGGTGAGCTTTGAAGGCACAAATTGAGATTTGGTCTTTGAGTGAAGGAGTAGGGCTGATTGAAGGTTAATTATGATGATTCTTTATTATCAAAATGGCTTTTTGCATGCCCATACCATGGTGGTCAGATGGCAGATTCAGCGAATGAATTGTAGGATGTTGTTCACTGTTGAGTTGCTTTGTGTCCACTTTCATTTTCTGAGACAATTGAGGAAAGGAGGCTTTGGGGTGGAAGGACAAAGGAAGCTTGACTAGGGTCATAAAGGTATGAGTGAGTAGAGGATAGGAGTCAATAATGCCTTCCACCAGAGGTCCCCTTCTGTTAGACGTGCTCAGACTCTCTGACCTGACTCCTGCTTGGAAAACGACAAGAAGATTTGCCAGAGAAGAAGCTGCCTCCAAAAGAAAGCTGACAGTTTTGCTTCCGAACGATCATAAGCTGTCACCTGTTTCTGCTGGTAATTGTCCCTTTTCTGCTATGTCTCATCCCTGTTTATTAACAGAGGGAAGACTTATAGCAAAAGGTGTCTTGGACAGTCATTAACTCTGATTTGGAGGGAGTATGTCCCTTCAGTGAACCTTTTGTTCACCGGAGGAAAGTTTTGGATGATCTAAAGGAATTTATTGGACTAGATGTTGCCTTTGTACCAGAGGCAACTCTGTGTAGGAGTTGAAAGGAAAGTATTTGCGTTAAACTAGTTAATTTCCGTCAAGAAGTTATGATGGTTAAGAACAACTCCTCTTTTGGTGTTAAATGTTTAACATTAAAAAATTACCTGTCTAATATGTTTGTAAAAATGTGTCAAAAACGTTTGGCATTTGTGGGGACTTCTTTAGCTAGGAACTTGAGACTATCAGGACCAATTATTTAAGAGCTCTTTAAAAATAAAATTCTTCCTTTTGAAAATCTGTAATCTAAAAATTACTACTTGAAAAATAAAATGTTGCCTTTAGTTGAATCAATTTTGGGGGGAGAGTTGGTGTAAAAGTCACTTTAGTCCTGCTTTAGAAGTTGATTTTAGCATAGCTTAAACAGTGTTAACTAGCTGTAACGTAGCCACATGTTCCAACACTAAAGATTTAAATATCTGTTAAACTTTACGCATGTTGGTAGTCTTACTTTAGTAATACTCATATGCTAAAGGTAGGCATATAAGTAGGATTGATGCACCGTTCGTATATGTGAATAATGTTTTCAAAGCTTTATGAATTGTTTAATGGTGATAAATTCTGATTTTATTGCTCTTGAAAGTTGCTGTAAATATTGGCTACGTAGTGAGTATGTATAGTGAAATGCAGATATAGCTTTTTGTTGCTTTTCGAAGCTGTTGCATCCTTAAGTGTGAGGATTAAATGCTTATTGGTTCAAAGGTTTTATTATAGGAATGGGGTAAAACCTAGAACAGGTTTTATTATGTTATGTTATATGCTTCAGATGAATGAAAATAGAAAGTATACATTTATGGCTTGGATTTTTTATTTTTTTTTACAAAGTGCCAATAATAGGTCTGCAGTTTCATACTTGAGTTTCTTTAGAACTCTGGCATGAATACCATCTGGTCCTGGTGATTTGTTACTATTTAGCTTGTCAGTTTGATCTAGAACCTCTTCCATAGTTACGCTGATTTTTTGATGGTGCTTCTGATTCATCACCTGTAAAAATAATTCCAGCATGGGTATCGCTCCAGCATCCTCTGCATTGAAGACTGAAGCAAAGAATTCATTCAGCTTCTCTGCAGTGTCCTTATTCTCCCTGAGTGCCTCTTTCGCCCTCTGATCATCTAATGACCCAGCTGACACTCTACCAGGGTTCTTGCTTCTGATGTACTTTAAAACGTTTTCATTATTTTTGCATCTTTGGCAAGTCACTCTTCAAATTCCCTCTTGGCCTTCCTTATTAACACTTTACATCTAATTTGGCAATTCTTACGATCTTCCCTATTTTCTTCATTAGGACTAGCTTTCCACTTTTTAAAGGACCCCTCTTTGGCTCTGGTAGCCTTCTTCACCTTTCCATTTAGCCACACAGGCAGACGTTGGGTCCTTTTGCTACCCTTTTTTATTTGTAGAATACACTTAATCTGGGATTCCAATATGGTGTGTTTAAATAGACGCCATACTTTTTGCAGGCATTAATCCTTGAAACAGCTACTTTTAGTTTTCCTCTAACTAGTTTCCTCATTTTTGCATAGTTCCCCTTTTTAAAGTTAAATGTTACTGCAGTAGTTTTGTTTGTCATTCTACCTCCTGTAAATATGTTGAACTTGATTATATTATCACTATTGCCAAGCAGCTCCACTACTGTTACCCCTTGCACCAGGTGCTGCACTCTACTTTTCTTAAGTGATTTCCGGGAAAGGGCCTTAAACTTTGCAACCCTGTTATGTATGTAGGCTTCTTTTTAACCTTTGTTTGGGCAGAACTATTTCCCACAGCCTGGTGTGTAAAACAAAGTGGTGTCGTCCTTTCCTAATAGTTTCTGCTTTTTAAGTAAGGGGGTGGGGGGAGTGACATCTAACCATATACATAACTGCATTTTCCTCTTGTCTGTCAACATTTAGCATAGAATTTTTTTTGGTGAGTAAACCTTATTTTAATTAGAATTAAAATGAGTATGGAAGGGAGAAAATGTGTAAGCTTCTAGAATTATCCAGTCCCTCTGGTTGTACAGATGTCTGACCTTGAAGAAGTTACTTCGCATTGCTGTCTCATTTTCTCCATACGTATAACATACTACAAACTAAGGGGACAATCCAGCGGCCTGCGTATGCCGATGCTGGTGTGTGGCGCACAGCTAGAACGCATGCGCTCAGATGCGCACACGGTGCAGCACTGCCACGCGGGGCAAAAGTGCAACCTCGGCCTATGCGACCCGCCCCAGGTGGTTGTGCTGCATGCGCAGCACCGCATGCGCAGCACCGCATGCGCGTGTGAGCACGCGTGTTCCGGCTGTGGATCAGTATACACAGGCTACTGGATTGTCCACTATAGCCATCGGTTTAATACATTGACCTTGCTATAATTTGTTGCAGTATTTGACCCATTACTACTATATAATCATAACTGAGACGCTTTCCCCTTCTTTAGGTCTGGCACTGTATTTGATTTCAAAACAGCATCTGTAAATATTTTATATTAAGAAACTTAAGGTTTGTGTGAGTTTTTGTGATTGAAATGATAATGTGAATTTTCAGTAGGATTGTACAGAAATTACAGCTAAATGTCAACAAATTTTGAATGCTGTTTACATTACCTCACTTTCTTTAAACAGTTAAAGTCCCTCGTAATTTCCGCTTGTTGGAAGAACTTGAAGAAGGTCAAAAAGGAGTAGGAGATGGTACAGTAAGCTGGGGTCTTGAAGACGATGAAGAAATGACACTTACGAGGTGGACAGGCATGATAATTGGGCCACCAAGGGTCAGTGCTGCAAGTTCATTCTTTTATTTATTAATTATTCAATATGAATCCTGAATTCAGAGAAGCAATTTCAAATATTTAAGGACTATACTCTAGGTACATTCATCATACTCTGTATTCAACTTTGAAATAATCATAGTTTGAATTGAACATGTGGTGCCAAATCCATTTATACATTCCAGCTTGCCTCTGGCTAGGAGTGATTTCCTCAGAATCTAGAGTTTGTAAGAAGCAGTGTAGATAGACTATTTCTATTTACCTAAGGGTCACAGGGTGCAAACAGCATATTAATGTCTTCAACATAGCAGAGGCATTTGCAGTTACTTTTCCTGTTGTGTCATCTGTAGGAGCAAATTATATTTGAGGCAGTCGCTACCCAAAATAGCCTGAGGCGCACATGTTGAGCTCTATTTGAAACTGACAGGTATAGACTGTCCTAGTAAAGTAATCCTATTCAAGTGTTGGAGATCTAGATAACTGGTCAAATTTAAATTTCCTTTCTAATCTTGGTTCTGCGTAGTAGTAGTAGTAATAAAATATATACATACATACCATAGGTTCCTAACCTTTAAGGCGCACACATGCTACAGCAATGCATTCACAGCATGTCAATATATACCAACATAGTATGCGCTTAGACTGAATGTAATGCTCATGTTATCCTTGCAGATAAACAAAAACTAGGGGATATTAATTGGTCTAGTAAATTATGAATTAGACAACAATATATACAACAGTTGCTCTGTGGCCTTGAAGGGTTCACTGAGCAACTCTTAACTCAATTTTCCAGTAAGATCTGACAGCCTACTTAGGCTTACCATTGTGCCCCAGCACACTGATTAGAAATCACTGATCTAGGGCTATAGCTAAAAAGTTGAGAGCATAAGCAATAGTGTTAGCTTCTGTAGTATGATTCACCATACAGTGAATACAGCATCTGCATAAAATGGGCAGAGAGTCACTTCAGGAAGAGGATGGCCATCAGGCACCTTTTTTGATGAAGCAAATAATCCTACCAGTCCAGCTGAGATTCCTTGCGGTACCTTTTTATAGTTGAACACCTTGTAGAAGAACCAAGTCATCAGTTACTACTTTCTTTGTATGCCAGCATAAAAGGGAGTGATCAGATGGCTCTTAGAATTGGGTCAGACTTGAGTTTCCTTTGCTGCTGATCTGTCTCATTGAGAGTAGAGGACACTAGTATACAATCTTAAGCTTTTGAAATGGGTCTGCGCTTGCAACAGCTTCGTGCTAGGTGGTATCCTTCTTATTCTAGGATGGCACTGGTGTTATAGTATTGTCCTAGTTTTTTGCACAACAAATTTTGTTGTTGGAGGAAGTAGACTAGAGCTCACATGAGGGGGGAGGAGGGGATTTGAGATACTCAGTCGATGTAAAGCGTTGCCTACTTGAGAAACCAACATGTTCTAGCACTCACTGTAGATTATGCAAATATTCAAAATACTGTATCATTGCATCTTCAAGACATCTCAGGATTCGCTAGTGTCCTAGTCCTTAACATTGCGAAGAAGACTAGGACAATCAACTTTAATTTAAAGGAAAAGCTTGAGTTAACTTTTAGAACCATAATCTAAGGCTTGTGTGCCTGCATAATCTAAGGCTTGTGTGCCTGCATTTATTCGTTTGTCTTGAAGACATCCAGAAGAAGGACCCAAATAAGGCTGGAAAGTTTGTATTAAATCCGCTTCAGTCAATCTCCAGCCAAGGAGGAGCAGCATTCGCTACAGCTGGGGTACAACTGTCAGGATTCAAAGCCAAAGGAGACTGGATCCCTCTGCTCTTAGTGGGAGGATGCTGATGTGGTCAGGGCAGGCTGCTGGTCCACTGAGGGCTTGATTTGCCCTTCTGTGCATTACTTTTTCCCCTCAAGCTTTGTTGGCCAAAGAGTTAGGAACTCTCAAACCACCAGTTTGTGGCACCAAAATGAAGTGTCAAAGTCGATAGCTTTTAGAATAAAACTGCCCCCCCACCCCTCCTTATGTGTTTTGAACAGCAGTGAAAAATGTCACTATGAGTATACCATACACAGGTCTTCAATGATAATAAATTCATATTATGTCAAGATACATTGTTAATGCGTCTCAGAGCTACTGTTTCATGCTGTCTGCACATTGAGGTAGATGTCCTTGCATGTTTGGGATCTTCCTTCACTACAATGAGCACTATTGACCTACTTTTGTTTAGATGAAAGCTGAGATTTTAGAAAACAAAATGGCATCATGGAGCTGGGTTGGGGAAACAAAATCAGAAGTTGGTAGTCAATCTCTTGTAGTTCAACCTGATTTTAAGCCTAATAGCAGACTACCAAAACTCATTTAGTGCTGCTGGAGAGGGGTGAAGCGTTTGGGTTATTGAAGTGCTGGTGTATAGGTTTATATTGTGCTTAGGGTAAATCTTATTTTTCCTTTTTTATATTAAGTAGTGGGGAGAAGGATGCTAGCGGTAGATTGCTGCAGGGAGCAGCATAACCCAATGGGATCATGTATGACTTCCTACACCCCAGCACACAAGGTGTTGAAAGCAAGCTGAGGGATGGGGATGAGCAGAATTAGGATGCAGGAAGAAAGGTGTGTGGGGAAGAAATCCGGCTGCTGTTATGAGTTCTACACAAAGAGGAGAGAACTGAATGTTAGCTTTGGAAAGTGGAGCAGGACTGCAGTATGACACTGCTATGGTTCCAGTGCTGAGCTTAATATTGTGATGACTGATAGACAAAAATTAATTATTGGTAACTTGGGTCATAAGTGAATGAAGCTGTTGGCCTAATGAACACTACAAGGCTATTGCATTGGCAGTCTCTACACAGTGACTGGACGAGCATGGTTATTAGAATATTTTGCCCTTCCATGTATGCGTGTCTCCCCTTTATAGAAAGGATTGGTTTGATTCTAATGCTTTAGCTAGTGCCTGCTTTTCCTAAATCTTGGGCTTAAATGATAAAATTATCTTAATTTTAGAGTTTGACCTGTAGCTACATTTGTGTGCTGTCAAATCTTCTATGAGCATCCTCTTTGGGGGAAGATCGTTGAACAATGATTTGAAAGCTCCAGTCATATAGAGGAATGACTGTATATTTTAGATGCCTTGTACCATCAAGGCACTCCTGGCTAATACCATTGACAATCTCCTTCTAATGGTGGGTAAAATCCATTTCTGACAGATTCTTGAGCACCCATTTAATGCCATTAACCATCACATGGTGGTGGTGAAACTATGGATCATATGGATGGACATAGTTGCCCCTTGATATCTGTACTCATTCCATAAAGGAAGGAATATAGTGTATTCGGCGTTTCATTCTGCTCTCTTTCCTGCTCAATGTGTGTATGGCTTAGAGCAGATCAAATGACAGGTGGGCCAAACTGGCTCAGGAGCCATATATGGCTCTTGAGTAGCTTAAGCATCGTTGTTGGCCAGGGGACCTTCTGGATCCTGTGCTGCTTTAATGGTCCTGTGGCTTTGTTGCACCTAAATCTTAGCAGCTGAACCATACCGGCTTCTCAGAATCTCAGCAGCCAGTACTGTGGACTACCGGCCCCATACGCCAGTTACAAAGCAGGAGAGGTTTTCTTTGTGCATGGACAGGTGCGCGCGTATGTGTCTTGTGCCTCTTAGCTGTTTCAAAGTTTTTGGTACACAGTTCATGGGGTTTGAAACTTTGGCCACCCCGTCATATGATACGAGTTGTGATAACATTGCCATGATACCCACTCTCTATTCTGTTTGACCTTGTTCTGCACTGTTGCTTGACTTTGAACTGTCCAGTTGAGGTGGTTATTTGGGGAGACACCTGGTTGGACTAGTTGAGAGTGTTGGTTGTGAGTAGAGGAAAGCATTTTGAGGAACTATTTGGAGGTTTATATTTTCATAATATAATCTGGTACATTAGTGAATTAGGTCTGTATTTTAGAGTTGAAGGTGACTTCCTTAGCATGGAGATATGTGTGACAGTGGTCATGAAGAGTTATTACTTTCTTAACATTATTTAGGGGGGGAAATTCATTCAGTTTTTTAATCTCATTATGTATTTTAAAATGTTGTTAGCTGCCCCGAGATGCTTATAGCAGGAGGGGGCGACATATCAATTTTAATAATAAAGGTTCAGTCATTGCTTTTTTTGCATTACATCCAGGGTAGACTGTAATATATTTCCTATTGGGTTTCTCTTAAATTTGACCTGGGGGGGTCTGTCAACTACAGAAAATGGCTTGGTTTTAATTCATGTATGAGCACGGAATTGGCAACGTTTGCGTACTTCACGCTGCATTGTCAGCCAACGCAAGGGAAAAATAATTTGCTATAGAAAACACATAACTAAGGCTAAGAGAATGCGAGCAATTCCCTCTGGCAGTTTGGTGGGTTTTCTCTCGGTATTTACATTTAGGCACGTTTTTCTTCCACAGGAACCCTCCTTTATGGAATTGGGTCCTGGAATTGTCCTGTCAGAGTCCTTTATTTTCTGTTTCTATAGCATTTTTACAAGTCCCATTTATTGTGATTTTTATTGATGGGGGTTTTTGGGCTATTTATCTTCTGGCTTATTTGCATGTACATCTTTCCTTCAGTATTGGAAAAATTGACCTTGGGTTAGCTATTGGGCTTTTTGTGGGAAGTATATGTGTGCAATGGAAATCAAGATGGATGGTTGGTTTTCTTCTTGCTTTTATTTGTTTAAATGCCTTGTGTTCACAGTAATTCAGGCAGTGGTATGCTCAGAATGCAAAACAATAAAATACATTCATTATAAAAATAGTATTAAACTTATCCTGATAAATGTCATTTCTTCCTGACCGTTCCTTGCTGTTTTTTTAAGTACTTTTAAATTCATTGATCATTTTCTTTTTCTAGACAAATTATGAAAACAGAATATACAGTCTGAAAATAGAGTGTGGTCCTAAATATCCAGAAGCAGCTCCAACAGTTAGATTTGGAACTAAAATTAATATGAATGGAATAAATAATTCCAATGGAATGGTAAGTTGGAATGGTAAGACCAGTCACCTTGTTAATTTATACTGCATGATTATTTAGAAAAAGAATTGCAGTGAGGATATCAGTGGGTAGCAAAAGTTTCTGTATTTAAATGTGTGCTGAATAAATACTTTAACATGATTATCTTCTCTGCTGCACCTCTTAATTTTAGAAGTTTCAGCTTGTCAGTGAAACTTACAGTGAAAACCAACATGGCATTGGCGTACGTTAGCCCACACTCCTTGCGTGTTCACCCGATTGTTTATTAGGTGGCTGCCACATGTTAGCCCTCAGTCACCGCCCACCACTCACAGCGTTTTTGAGGAGATCACAGGTCCACCGTGCAGGCTAATTGGGTGTCCAGGTGTCGACGCCCCATCAGTTCACCTGCATCCAGGTCCACCAGCACCATAGAGTTGCGCCTAGCACGCCTTGTTCTTCACAGCAGTGGTAGCTAATGAGGCAAGGGGAAATGGAACAAGAGGTACCTCAGCCCAGGGAAAGGGCATGGCTGCCCACCTAACAGACAGGCTGGGGAGGAGGGAGATGGCTGCTGCCACAAATGTGTGGAGGCTGCCACAAGTGTGTGGAATGCGAGCAGGGGGATGCCTGTATATTCTGCTGAATATGCTAAATGTGCATCAGCGTCACAGACCAAAATGGACTCTAGCGGGTTAACTGCTCATTGGTTTTCACCCTTAATTAACATTAGTTGCAATATTTGAACATTGTTAAACACAAATAGTTTTACTCGTAAAAGTAACTTCATTTTACTAGTTTAAGTAGTGCTTCTGAATCTCCGGTCCAGTTCTACAGTTCAGAGGCTTGAGTTTACAGGATAACGCAGACCGCAGGTGCCATAAAGATTCTTGACAGTTACCTGTTTGATGGTTCAGGATAGCTTCAGTGTCTAAACTGTGTTTTCATGAGTGCCTAAAGCACTAACTTGGCAAATGACGATGGGTGTTTTTAAACAAGATGGCCCCACGCAAGGACCAACTGTCCATGCATGGGGCCCGTCTTGTTTGAATCCCGGGGGGGGCGGTGTGCGCTCCTGCACCCACCCCACCCCCACACATCTTCGGCACCCCCATGCACGAAGCTTTTGGCAAAAATTCAGAGTGCCCCGTGCGTGGACGGGGTGACTGTGCATGAGGTCACTCGTGTGAAGCACTCTCCTGCACACCGTGTCCACATGCCCGCCTCACGCACGGACTGCAGCCAGCCAGCCTACCCGCCCATCTTTTTAAAAACACCCTGTGTATTGAATTGGACTTTTGTGTGTGCTAATCTGATAGCTAACAACACTTCAGGAAAAGTTTGAACTGTTACATATTTTTATAATATGCATGCTTTTATAAGAAAAATGTAATCTCCTGCTGCTTCCTCATACTCCTCCTCTTGGGTCGGTCTGCTGTTGACCACCAGGAGGCAGATGTGATTTTTGTTGTTGTTGTTGTTTTTGTTTTTTGCACATGCTCAGCAGAGCTATCCTCACTCTCCAGTCCGTCGTCTGCCTTCAGGCCACCGGGACGCGCGTTGCCAAACGCTGTACCTCCTTTAAAAAAAAAAAAAAAAGAGGTGACTGTTTAAAAAGGGTGAACGCTCTCAGGTGGGGCATTTAAGGGAGGCGAGCCGGAACGCTGTCCCGGGTTCTTGCGAGGTAGGTCCCTCTCCCAGCCAGCTCCTTGGTTCCACCTCGGAGCGGGGGAAGCCGAGCGTGCAGTTTTCACTCTAGGAACTTGCTGCAGCAGGCGCTCCCTCCGCCCTCTATACGGAGACAGTGTGGCTGGGCTCCGTTTCCACCCTCAGGGACAGTGTGACTGGGCCCTGCTAGCGAGATAATAACAAAGATGTTGCAAACCGGGACTCCCCCAGTTCCTCCCACGGGGAGTTCTGAGGAGCCGGGAAATCTGCTGGAGCAGCCACAATCGCAAGTATCCATGGAATTTCTGGCTGTCTCCATGGGCAGGATATTGGAGTCCTTTAATAAACTGACTAAGAAGTCGACGGGGGGAAAAGGAAAAGGGCCGCCTCCTCCTCAGCAAGGTCCAACAAGAGGGGGCACAAACCAGTCTCTCTAAAAGCAGGGGCAGCCGCCAAAAAAACATTTCTAGGGGGCGAGAGAGTTCATACCAGGGAATCCCCCCACAGACCAGAGGAGAGCGCGCCTGAGGAACAGACAGCTGCCTCAGCCTCAGCTAGGCCCAGTAATAGGATCCACAAGACGGGGAGTAAGAAGGCAGGAAAGGGAAAGGCCCCAACAGAGGGCGCTAAGGCCCTCCCTGTGGAGTCCCCTCACAGTTCTGAGAACAGCTCTCCTGAGGAGCAGTCTGACAGACACAGGGATCTGACCAGCTCGCCGCTGGGGTCAGATTCAGCCTCAGAGTCAGACCAAGATAATTCTGAGCTAGAGGAGAAGAAGTAAGAGGAAACCCAGACTGATCCCAGAGATAAGGATAGGCAGTTCCCTATCCAGTACAGAGATGAAATTATGGGCCAAATAATTAAGACACTACAACTTAAAGAAATACAGGAAAAAGATGTATCCTCAGATTCTCAAGAGGAGGAGACCAGGGAATACATGCCCTCCTCACAAGGAAAAGATCAGGGACTACCTTTAGACAAGACGTTTGAAAGGCTGGTTTTAGAGGAATGGAGGCAGCCTGACAAATCATATAAAATGAACAAAACTCAGGATTCCTTGTACTCCTCCCGTAAAAAATCCCATCTGTTCAGAAATCCTAAGGTGGACGCTGCTGCAACTTCCTTAGCCAGACAAACGGTGTTCCCCACAGAAGGGGATTGTTATCCCAAAGATCAATCTGAACAGGGCAGTGGACACAGCCCTTAGAAGGGCATTGGATTCCACATCAGCAGCATTAAAAATAAATATAGTGGCATCCTATGCCTCCAGGGCCCTTATGTGCTGGATGCAAGAGGTCCAGAATCCCGAGATCTCAGAAAAAAAGATCCCAGAAACTGACATCACGAATTTGTATGGCCTCAGCTTTATTAGTGGATGCCTCCACAGAAGCACTAACATGGGCAGCCAGAGCAGTAGCCAATAATATCTAGGCTAGGAGGAGAGTGTGGTTACGCTCTTGGCAGGGAGACGTAACAGCTAAAAATCTGCTCACCTCTGGCCCATATAAAGGGGCGAAGCTTTTCGGGGTGTGCTTAGATAAGGTGCTAGCAGAGGCAAACACCAAAGATAAACCCAAGAGTTTCCATCAGTTTGGGGCTAAGAGGAGTTTTTTTGGGGGGAACTCCTTTTGTTTCAGGGGATTCGGGGGTCCTTCAAGAAAATTCTACACCCAGTCCACCATAGACTCCCCTAATGGGTTTCCCTACAGAGGAATGGGAGCTAGATTCGGGAGGTTTGACAGACGTAGAGCAAGGGGCTTCTCTTTTCAGCAGAAACAAGAGGTGTGACTATGCCACAGATACATGGGTGGGGGGCAGGCTCCAGTAATTCCACCAGGTCTGGGGAAATCCAGTCTCAGACGCTTGGGTGTGATCATGCGTAACCAGGGGTTACGTAATAGAATTTCAGAGCAACCCAAGACAAAGATTCCTACCCTCACCAATATAAAAAAATATAGAAAAGGACAGGGCTATGACAAACGAGAGAGAGAGATTGAGAGAAATACAGGCAATAGAGAGGGTACCAGACAACCAGCAGGGTTCAGGTCTGTACTCCATACTTTTCCTAGTGAAGAAAAAAATCAGGGAAATGGAGGGCAGTCGTAGATCTGAAGGCCCTCAACAAGCATGTCAAGAGGCAAAAGTTCAAAATGGAAACAGCAGCATCCATAGCCCGCAGCCTCAGGAAGGGGGACTGGATGGTATCCCTAGACCTAACGGAGGCATATCTACATGTCCCATTTGGAGTCCACACAGGAGGTGGCTCAGATTTGCCTACAAGGGAGTCCACTGGCAATTCAGGGCATTGCCTTTCGGACTATCATCGGCACCTCGGACGTTTACAAAGATCTTGATCCCCTTCGTAGCCAACCTGAGAAGCGAGGGGACATATACCTGTACTTAGACGACCTGTTGATTGGGGCAGGATCGTGCAACAAGACATTGGCAGACCTGGAGAGGTCAATGCTGTACTTACAACAACACGGTTTTCTTATCAACAAGGGCAAAAGCCACCTTTTGCCCTGCCACAGATTGGAGCACCTTGGGGTCATATTCGATACAGCCTTAGATCTCGCGATGGTTCCACCGGTAAGACAGCAAAAGATACAGGCTCTGATCAGATTCCTACGACACCGCAAGCGCAAAGTTGCTGGGACTCCTCCTCTCCTGTATAGGTCAGGTAACCTGGGATCGCTTCCACCTTCACCCCTTACAGAGGCAGCTAAGACCTTTTCAACGAGAGCTTGCATTAGGACTCAATCCGTGGATCCCCATTCCAGGACATGTAAAAGTCTCAATGTCCTGGTGGTTAGGGCCGGCAGCTTTCTGAGACTGAACTCCCCATACGGAACCAACAAGGTCAGTAATAACCACGGACGCCAGTCTTAAGGGGGTGGGGAGCCCACTCGGGAGCAACATCAACGCAGGGGGTCTGGACAACAAGGGATGTAAGGCGAAAAATCAATTTCCTGGAGCTCAAGGCGATTTGTTTAGCCCTGCAGAGGTTACACCCTACGTTCTCAAGCCCGCACATTCTGGTTTACACAGACAATGTAACGGCGAAGACTTATGTCAATCACCGGGGGGGTCCCCGGGCCCCAGCTCTACAACAGGAAGCCACAAAGCTTTTCATGTGGGCTGAGATAAAGATAGCATCCTTGAAAGCTCTACACATAAAGGGTCTCGACAACACACGGGCGGGACTGGTTGAGTCGCACAACCCTAGATCCACACGACTGGAGTCTGGACGGGGGTGTTCCAGACAATAGTTCACTGATTCGACCTCCCTCAGATCGATCTTTTTGCAATGAAAGAAAACACCCAGGTTCATGGGAAAGAGCCAATGCAGGCAGGTGGAAGCCGTGGATGTACTCAACCATTGATGGCCCAAGCAGCTAGTATATGCTTTCCCTCCATTCCCCCTTATTGCAAGAACAATAGCGAAAGCGATCAAGGAGCAAGCTCTTCTAATCCTGATAACTCCATGGTGGCCGAGAAGGCCTTGGTTTTCAGAGTTAATAGAGTTGGGTTGATCACAGCACATGAAACTGCCTCTTCAGTCCAACCTGCTGTCACAGGGCCCAGTGTTCTGCGATTCCATACACAACCTCAGACCGACAGCTTGGAGGTTGAACGCACAGAGTTAAGAAAGAAGGGATATTCAGAGGCAGCACTAACTACCATCCAGTGATCCCGAAAAGTGGCCACCAGAAGATCTTACAAGGCTACCTGGAGGACTTTCGCCCTGTAGTCAGCCGCTAAGGAGCAAGATCCATGTAGGGCGGGGTTTCCACAGGTGTTAGACTTTTTACAGCAGGGATTGGACATGGGGTTAAAATCCAATACTTTAGCCAGACAGGCAGCGGCCTTAGACTCCGTCCTTTCAGCAACAACAAATAGGGCGGCTTCAGCACACAAACACGTAAGGAGGTTTTTAAGAGCAGCCAGGCTGGTCTCACCCCTGGTTGTGTGTAGATGCCCATCATGGGACCTAAATCTAGTGTTGGATGCTATGACCAAGCCTCCTTTTGAACCCTTAGACAGGTGTCGTTATATTTTCTGTTGCTGAAGGTTTCCTTCCTAGTGGCAGTGACTTCAGCGAGGAGAGTGTCGGAGTTGGGGGCTCTATCGGTAGAGGAGAATTTTATTTCCTTCAACAAGATTCTGTAACCTTGAGGTTAGATCAAGTTTTCCTTCCCAAGGTGAACACGAATTTTCACAGGACTCAGGAAATAGTATTGCCATCTTTCTGCCCGAGACCAAAGCATCCTAGGGAGAAGGTTTGGCATAAGCTTGATGTCAGACGAGCTCTTAGGATCTACCTGGACAGAACCCAGGGCTTTAGGAGTTCAGCGGCCCTCTTTGTCAACGTTAGAATGGGCTACAGTGGTTTAAAGGCCTCAAAAACCTTAATTTCAAAATGGGTAAAACGGGATCGTGGAGGCCTATAGGGTGAAGAGGAAAATTCCTCCCCTGCAAATATGGGCTCATTCCGTGAGAAGTGCGGCCACCTCGTATGCTTTTAAAGCTAGGGCCTCGTATGAGGAGATTTGTAAGGCAGCCACTTGGACTTCACTACATACATTTGTAAAGCATTATAAAATAGATAAGTATCAATCAGCAGGAGCAGCCTTTGGCAGAAGGGTGCTGCAGGTGGTACTGGACACTCCCAGTGCTGTTTGCACCCACCCTTAGTTTTTCTGAGGATTGCTTGGGTACTTCCTGTCATGGAAGAACATAGGGTCACACACGTGTGATACGGGCCTACATGTAGACTACAAGTCTGGTAAATATGTAAAGCAAAACGTTCCACATGTATGTAATGTTGCAATTGAAAACTGTAAAACCCAGATCAGAGCTGTGACACGTGACCAAGCTCTGATCTGGGTTTT
The DNA here is from genome assembly GCA_003113815.1 of Sphenodon punctatus. Taxonomy (NCBI): domain Eukaryota; kingdom Metazoa; phylum Chordata; class Lepidosauria; order Sphenodontia; family Sphenodontidae; genus Sphenodon; species Sphenodon punctatus. Next base: position 1,166,810 of record QEPC01001916.1, on the reverse strand, counting down.
ACAGTTTTCAATTGTAACATTACATATATGTGGAACATTTTGCTTTACATATTTACCAGACTTGTAGTCTACATGTAGGCCAGTATCACAAGTGTGTGATTCTATGTTCTTCTATGACACTTCCCAAGAGGAGGTGTACGAGGAAGCAGGAGGAGAAAAGAGAATTGGTTACCTACCTTTGTTGAATTCTTTTCTCTCCTGCTATCCGAGTACTCCTCCGACCCTCTCTGTCAAACAGCAGAAAGAGTGGGATTTCCATCTCTTCCCATAGGTTTTCTCTTAGAGGGTTCTAGTTAGACAGAATAGGTTGACGATTTTTGTTTTCAGCAGGTCGAGACTACCTAATGTCTATTACAAGTTATTTCACGTATAGTTAAAAGACCTGGCTCTTCGGCTTGGGGACAGACTGGAGAGTGAGGATCGCTCTGCTGAGCATGTGCAAAAAATTTTTTAAAAAAAAAAAATCACATCTGCCTCCTAGTGGTCAACAGCAGACCTACCCAAGAGGAGGAGTACTTGGATAGCAGGAGAGAAAAGAATTCACCAAAGGTAGGTAACTAATTCTCTTTTCTTCTAAATTCTAATCCTGATCTCTCTGAATCAAGCTGGGTTTTGTATTTCTAGTGTTATCAGCTAGTAGTACTGGTTGCCAGTGCTGACTAAATTATTAAAAAGTTCAGTAAAATAAGATTCTGTAGCAAGTGAGAGTTAAATACGTGTGTGTTCCATATGAACATATAGGTGCCTTATTGGGTCAGACCAATGATCTGTTTAGTCCAGTATCCTGCCTCTGACAGGGGCCAAATTTGGTCACTTTAGAGAAGTACACAACAGGTCATAATGGGGTGATCCATTCCCTGCTTACTCCCAGCCAGTGACAGTAGTATGTTTAATCCCCTAACCAACTTGACAAATAGCTGTTTACAGACTTAACCAATCCCTTTTTCAACCCAGTTATAATATTGGCTTTCGCAACATCCTCCTGGTAAGGAGTTGCAGAGTTTGGATGTACATTGAATAAAAAAAGTATAACCTTTTTAATTTGTCTTAAATCTGCCACCAGTTAGTTTCATAGTACAAGAACTAGGGGGCATTCTGAAAGGGTAAATAGTAGTAGTAATTTATTATGGCACTGGTTTTCACCATAGCCGGAAATGTATAAAAATACAAACCAAAACATAATAATATAAAACACACAGATAATACAAAGTCCAAATACATCGGGGATCACCCCAATTCAGAGAGAACACCACTTTTACCAAGGAACAAGGTACAATATGGAGAAAGATCACCGATGACAAAACCCCCCCAACAGGCAGACTTAATACAATAAGGGATCATAACGAAATTGAAGTGGGTATCCGGGCCCTAAAGATGTACACTACTATAGCAGCCAGTACAATAAGACTCAAGTTGATTGTACACCCCGTCCAATTAGCAGCGGAGCCTATTCACCAATGCTGGGCAGAATAACAGATTGTCTGTGACCCAGACATATTAACGATCAGGTCCTGGGAGTGATATCTGCCTGACATCGGAGCATTAAGGACACAAAAAGGACCACATCTTTGATAACACATGCTTCCTGTGCATTCAACAGAAGCCCCAGTTTCTGAATCTGTGGGAGATATTCTCGCCCCTCCCATACTGGAGCCAGCCAGCCCGTTCGTAAGGCTTCATACCATGGACAGACCAGCAACATATGGGGCACATCCTCTAAATAAAAGGATAAATAAGAACATAAGTGCCATACTGCGTCAGACCAATGGTCCATCTAGCCCATCATCCTGTCTCCAACAGTGGCCAATGACGGTGGCTTGGGAGAAGCCCCCAGCAGGTCACAATGGGGGATCCATTCCCTATTGTTTTCCCCCAGCTCCCGTTGTGTTCCCTGATCCTATCTTTCAGAAACTTGTCCAAACCTCTTTTAAACTCAGCTATAGTACTGGCCCTTACCACAGTCTCTGTCACTAGATTCCAAAACCCAATTATATGCTGAGTGAAAAAATACTTTCTTTTATTTGTTTTAAACTTGCCACCCATGAGTTTCATGGAGTGTCCCCTAGTTCTAGTACTAGCTGAGAGGGTAAATAACTGTTCCTTGTTTTAGTTCCACACCACTTATGATTTTATAAACCTCTATCATATCTCTTCTCCAAACTGAAGAGCCCCAAGCTACCAAGCCTCTCCTCACATGCCCTTGATCATTTTTATTGCCCTTCTCTGTACCTTTTCTAGTTCAGCTAGAGATGGGGCGACCAGAACTGCACACAATATTTCATTTTCATTTCATTTCACAATTTATTTATATCCCGCCTCTCCCAACCCAAGTTGGCTCGAGGTGGCTCACAACAACAAAAAATACAATTTTGGGGTTTATATTCCACACAGGGGAAACCCAACAGCAATACAATACAATATACAATCCGATACAATTCAATCTGATACAACAAAATCCCTTATTTATCCTTATACAATTAAACTACATTAAATACATATATCGCTACCCCATACTTCCTCCACTGGCACCCACTTTGAGGTGCGGTCGCACCATTGATTTGTATAGAGGCATTATGACATCCTCAGCTTTATTCTCTATTCTCTTCCGAATAATTTCTAACATTCTAATTGCTTTTTTGACTGCTGCTGCGCACTGCGCTGTGGATTTCATTGTATTGTCCACAACCACCCCCAGATCCTTTTCCTGAGTGGTAACTCCAAGCTTAGTACCCAGCATTGTGTACGCATGGTTTGGATTATTTTTCCCTGTGTGCATTACTTTGCACTTGTCCATATTAAATCTCATTTGCCATTTAGATGCCCCAGCACCCAGTGTCGTAAGATCCTGTTGCAGTTCCTCACAGTCTGCTTGTGTTTTAACTACCTTGAATAACTTGGTGTCGTCTGCAGATTTGATCACCTCACTCTTAATGCCCTTTTCCAGATCATTCATGAATACATTAAACAGCACCAGTCCCAATACAGATCCCTGAGGCACACCACTTTTTACTTCTCTCCATCGTGAAAACTGACCATTTAGTCCAACCTTTTGCTTTCTATCTTTTAATCCGTTTCTGATCCATAGTAAGACACTACCTCCTATCCCATGACTTTTTAACTTTCTCAAGAGTCTCTCATGAGGGACCTTATCAAATGCTTTCTGGAAATTCAGGTACACTATACCTACTGGGTCTCCCTTGTCCATAACAGCTTCCTATTTGTTTCACACTATTCATGATTTGTAAACGTTCATCATATCCCCTCAGCCATCCCTTCTCCAAACCGAAGAGCTTCTCTTCTGACAGCCATTCCATAACCTTAATTGTTTTTGTTGCTCTTTTCCAGTTCTCCTGTGACTTTTTGGAGACGGGAGACCAAAACTGCACACAGTACTCAAGGTGTGATCTCACCATGGCATAGACTTATATACAGGGCCCCGATTCTCCCACAGAATTAAAAAAAAAATTCCGCAGGAAGTTCTGTGCCTTACCACGTTGTGCTCCCTAGCCTCCCAGATGGAGTGTGGGCCAGATTCTCCTCCCCTTCACAGCTTGCCAAAACAACAAACCAGCTTCCCCTCTTCCCCACCCCCCAGACTGCGTCAGGTGGAGGAAGCTGCCAGGGCTGGCCTCCCTACCCATCCTTCAGAGCCTGGCTAAAGAACAGACCTGGTAGCGACAGCAGCTTCTCTCCATGCTTTTTTTGGCTGCTTCTTGGCTCCTCCCAGAGCAGTGCAGTCAGATGATGTCATCTGACTGCATCACTCTGGGTGGCCTTGTTGGGAGGGACCAGGAAGTGACCAGAAGGAGTGGTTGAAGAGCGTGGAGAGAAGATGCTGCCAGTGTCTCCAGGTCTGTTCTTTAGCCAGCTTGTGATTGGGGGAGAGGGGGGAAGTGAGCCCTGGCAGACCCTCCCACCCAATGCAGCCTGGAGGAGGGGAAGCCCCGAGGGTTGAATTCATTTCCCTCCCCCCATTGAATCTCCTGTCCTGCGTCTCCCCAGTGCGGGCTGGAAATTCTGTGCTGAGAGAAGCAGGGCAGGAGATTCCGTGAAAAGAGGACAATTCTGCGGGGAATCATGGACCCGCATTTGACTTGGGGCCCTGTTTATAAAATGGCATTATGATATTTTTGCCAGAGCCTGGAATTAACTCAACTATGAAGATGTTTAGCTATAGTTTGGATTAAGTTACCAGCACATTTCTTCACCTCCAGTTTCTCTCTCTCTCTCAAAAGCAGAGAGGCAGAGGTATGTGTGTATGTAAGTAAGCCTGTCAGGTTCTGATTGTGGGAGGTTGGGGAGCTGGGTTCCCTAGACTCTTCAGACCCAGAGGCAGTGGGAGACACCAAAGGCTCCTGCTCTGAGAGACTGGGCAGCTCAAAATGCTGGGGCCGCCACAACGCTTCCTCTGCTCTGGAACTGGAAATAGAAAGTTCCCGATCACGTGGGGAGCCATGCCTCCTCCACTTCCTCCACTCCAGGTAATAGAGAGCTCCAGGTTACATTGCCAGCTGCAAGAGCTGGGAAAACAAGGAAATCCACAGTATTCTCTGAGAAAAAAGGTTTTCTGTGACTTCCTCTGTTTAAACTTAAAATCCTTGTTTACCTGTGGGAAACGTATTCCTAGGGTCCCTAATGATCAGACAGTACTGTGCCTGGAGTCTAATGGGTTTCTCAGCAGGGAAAAGCCACCTCCTCCAGGAATTTATTATTTATTATTTTAATCAATGCATAAGTACAAAGTTGGTAATCCAAAACAGCAGACTGTAGGCCTTCTGATAAGAATGGGGTAATGCTCACCGTGTCTGCATAAAGGGCCCCTTAGTTACCCACCTGGCCCCCTCTCTAAAAATGAAACACCACAAGAGGGAGGTTCATTCCAGTTGCTTTTCCATTCACAAATGGGCCACACTTACAAAAGGTGGCCATCTAAATTGTGTGTACAAATGGGTGTTCTCATTTTATCAGCTTGCACATGTAACTGCTATATTTATGCACACAATTTAGTCCTTTGCTTTTTGAAAAGCTAGACCAAATATATAAATAGGACTAAATGATACATATTTACTGCAGGGGTCTCCCTCTTGTAAAATAAATATCCATTACAGATTCTAGTGTTATGTGGTTCTTGCCTCTTAGAGCCTATTGTGTATCCTAAAACACAGGTTGTTTTCTGACACTATTTATTTTCCCATGGTTTTTGAGGATGTCTGACTTTTTAAATAGTCTTTAACAGGCTGCTGGTATCTCCCAGGATTTGCAATCACTTGTGTTTATTTAAATACCCTTAACAGCTGAAAGTGTCTGTTTCTTCTTTTAAAATGACTTGGGGTTTTTATCAACTATATTTCTATAGCTTAGTGGTTCACTCATTGTTTTGAATCTGTTTATAGTGGACTAAGCAGTTTGCTGCTTTAATGTTAGGTTATTGGAAGCATTATAAACACTGGACGTTTTGTAGCATTATTCTGCTATGTTTAAATACTAGATTTTTGTGCGGTTATTCTCGGATCATGTGTTACTGCTTTTGCTTTATTAAGTGATCTATATTGAATGTAGTAGAAGAATAAAAATAACCTTTCCCCCATTTTTCTAGCCTTTAAAATTATTCAGGATTGCATTGGTTTGTTATGCCGCCTCATGTATTTCAATACCAAATTGATGTGTGTCCTGATTTTGAGCCATTCATAGCACTACCTTACATTCCATAAGATGACTCAAATGGCGCTTAGTGCACGATCTAGCTAAAAGAAACTGCGCAATGCACGAGCGCTAGCATTAGACGCATCACAAAGGATTGCACCAGTTGCAGCCTTACACCAAATCCAGCTATGGGGAGGAGGGAACAGGCTTTTGTAGAGTACATAAATAGGGAGCAGTTATTTATCCTCTTAACAGTACTAGAACAAGGGGACAGCCATGAAATTAACTGGCATCAAATTTAAAACAAATGTGAGAGTATTTTTTTTTCACTCGACACACAATTAAACTGTAGAATTTACTGCCAGTGGATGTGGTCAAGGCCGGTAGCGTAGCTAGTTTTAAAAAGGAATTGGATAGGTTCTTTGAGGCTGGTCCATGAATACCATTAGCCAAGTTGATTTGGGGGATGTAACCTCTTACTGTTCGGGACTGGAACAACAGGGAATGGATTGGCCATTGTGACATGGTGGTTACTTCTCCCAAGCGACCTAGATTGACCACTGTTGGATGCTGGGCTTGATGGACCGTTGTTCTGACCCAGCATGGCACTACTTGTGGTTTTTATGTTCTTTTAATGCTGAGGAACAATGAAGACAACTGAGTACAGGGATGGAGGTGGGTGGGTGTTAGGCTTATTAACCTGGACAGGAGTAGTTCCTCTCTCCAATAAATTTCTGGTTTGGGTGGAAGGGGACACAGCCCTTGTTCTGAGCTCCTAGGCTAAAGCTGGGGATGGAAAGGGGAGAGTGCTGGAGCCTGGGGCTTGGTGTTCGTTGGGAGAAGAGTCCTCCGCCCTTTGGATTGGGCATCAAGTAGTACTTAATCCTCACAACGCAACTGAGCTTGGCCTGTGACTGCACTCCCTGGAGATGATCACTGCAGAGTAAGCTCCCAGCATCTCCCAGGGGAGTGAGCCTGGGAGTCAGGCTGTGCTGTGAGACTTCCAAAGAGAGATCCCATATCTCACTGCAGGTGGAGGGTGAGTGCATACAAGACATCACAGTAGTGGCACCGCTCTGTTCCTTCCAATCCCAGGAGCAAAGTCGGCACTCCAGCAATTGCATCTCCTCCCCAGGGTAGGATAGGGGGATGCTTCTATATTTTGGGGGTGGAATGAAAAGGACATGAAAGGGTGTCCATGTGCCATATTCAAATTTTGAACAGATGTCACCAGTTTCCAGGGCTTGAGTGGTGCACTGCTGCTCTTGTTCCTAATGCTCTCCTTTAATCCATTCCCCAAGGCTAAGATTAAGGGAGGCTTGCCTGTGAGAGCATTTTGCTTCATACTGGAGAAAATAAGCAGAAGGAAGACTTTATTGGGTTGATTTCCCTAGTGTGCCTGGGGAGACCTCTTGCAAGGGAGTAGACTGGAGACTGGTTGTTGGTTGGTTAGTGCATTTATTGAATATTCATTCATATAAAGAGAGTTGTGGCTAAAGCCAAAATTAGCAACTTGATGTGGGGGATAATAGTGATTTGCAGTCACCCAGACTCAACTGTATTCCTTGCCTTTTTTTTTCTAGACCAGATGCTTTTTCTTTTTAAAATGTCCAGTATTTATGATATCTGACTGCTGCCATCAAATGTTGCTGTGCACATTTTTCCATTTCTTCAAACAGTATATCATTCTGTTTGTGCAGCAGTCACTGCACATGGTGGAGCTTCAACTTGCTCAGAAACTTGACTTTTTGTACAGTTTCCTTCACTATTTGGCTCCCTACCATATTCAGAGGTTTATTGCCCCCACCTGCCTCCCAGTGTTCTGTCTCATCCCCCAAATTCTACAGCCAGATTGCTGGAAATAATCTTGATCTTTCCGAGAGGTGAAATTACAGTTTACAGGAAATGTTTTAAAATTGCAGTAAGGAGGGAGGGTACTATTACTAAAGTTTGGTTACAATAAAAATTATGTAACCGGACAAAGCGGGACTTCCATAACCTCTGGTTCTCCTACTGTAATAAACGCAGCGTTGACGTCCTGGTGAATGGGAGCGATTTTATCTGCAAAGTAATTAATAAACATGTCACAGCAGGCACTGGAAGTCTCCAGTTCCAGGTGGAGGGAGGCCGGACTGACCAGCCCCCTCACCACCTGGAAAAGCTCCACTGGATGAGACTTTGCAGATGCTATGTGGGCAGCAAAGAAACTCTTTGCTGCCCACACAGCCACGGCATAAGCTCTCAAAGTAGCTCTATGACACAATTGGTCGGCTTCAGCATGCACTGTTGCTCTAACCACCGACCTTCTTACTTCAGCTGCTGCAGATCCTCAGTAAATCAAGGAGACCTGCGGCATCGATGCTGAGGGAGCGAACGCCTTGCGGCCGTTCGATCGATGGCCTCGGTTAGCAAGGTGTTCCATAGAGCTACGAGGTCATCGAGCAGTCGGTTGTCAGTTTCCCCAAGAGCTTTCCGGAACCTCTCTGGTTCCATCAGTCTCCGGGGACGGACCAACCGAACTGGTTCCACACCTCTCCGGGGGCAGACATGCGCCGGGAAACTGGCCCGCACGAGGTAATGATCCATCCATGACAACGGCACTGCTGATACCTTCCCCACCAATGGATCCCCTGCTTTAAGGGCAGTGACAAAAATCAGGTCCAGGGTATGCTCCCCATCATGTGTTGGCCCAATGACCATTTGAGATGGGCCCATGGCTGCCATGGTGGCCATGATCTCCTGCTCCACCCCGCCAAGTCTGGCATTGGCGTGGATATTGAAGTCCCCCAAGACTAATGACTTTGGGGACTGCAACACCAGCTCTGCCAGAGCAGGTAGGGATGCTGCTGTACAGGTAGGTGCACGGTATATCAGCAGCACCCCCAATCTGTCTCCTGCCAAATCAATCACAAGATGGAGGCCCTCGATACCTGACATAACCTGCACTGGATACCTCCTAACACCACATTTCCCTAAAAACAATGGCTACACCCCACCCACCCACCCCCGTCTTTCTGGGCATGGCTGACGCTGCATGGAGTACCCATCTGGAACAAGGTCAGCCAAGATAGGCCCCGATTCAGTGTCGAGCCAGGTCTTCATAATGCACATGAGGTCAGCTGCATGGTCCAGGATCAATTCCTGAACAGCTGTAGGCTTAAGAACCAACCTTGCGTTTGACAGCATCAGAGTCAGACCAGGGGCCTTCTGATCTTGAACCACCATACAACCTGCCTGAGGGTGGTGAGGGGAACAGGTAACACACACACCTGTCCCACCTCACAGATCAAATACACCCTCCAAAGGTACCATAATTCCCCTGCCCCATCATGACCCCAATGGCTGTGGTATGCCTCCCCCGGCCCCCCTCCTTGCCTGCTCCGCCCAGACAGTGAGGAAGATCCCCAGCCCCCAATCTCCCCCTGCCTCCCGCTCTCATCGGGCGGCCATCAAACTCCCCCTCAGAGGGCTCCTAGCCCCCGCTCTCTCCGGGGAATATCACACACACACACACACCCTTGGTGCAGGAAACATACCCAACAACCCTCCAAACAAAACCCCACTCCTCCAAAATAAAACCTCCCTCTTACTAAACCTCCCCCCAAAATTGCCACACCAGCAGCCACAGACAATCTAGACTCTTCACCTCTGGCTCCTCAATTCCCACAACAATAAAAATAACTCAACCCCAGGATTAAACCACCCTTCTACCAAAAACCCACATAACCCACCCATGACACCTAGCCCTCACCAAGGGCCACATCAAAGGGCCCTTTGGCAGCAGCCCTTAGACATGCAGCCTGTGGCACTGCCAGGCATCAGGCCACGTTTGTACTCCCCCCCCCAGTCCCGGAAGTTGTCCTGTCCCCAGGGAGACCAGGCCCCACCCCCTCTTCTCCCACAGGGGAGGTGGGGGGTGGATGTTACTTCGGGCCTGGGCAGCTGTATCTTCCCAGGGAGGGGCGAGCCCTGAGTAAAGGCTCCCAACCCCAGCAGTCTCAGGTAGCAGCAGGGCAGCAAGGAGCAGTGGCGGTAGCAGCTGTCTTAGATCAAAGTGTGTAAACATTTGTTGTTTTCAACACAGAAGGCCCATCTTCAGAAGAGAATGTATGTTTGTGCCAGTAGAGCACAAACGTCTTGGCACTTTGGAGCATAAGATGCTTTGACTCTCATTCAGGCTTATGTTTCTAAACAGTGTCTTATGTTTTGTTGAAAGTCAGCGTAACACGAGTCCAGGGTGAATTTTATATAGATATATATTTAAACTTTATTTTAAATGTTTTTTTCCTTGCAGGTGGATGCACGGAGCATACCAGTCTTGGCAAAATGGCAAAATTCTTATAGCATTAAAGTTGTACTTCAAGAGCTAAGGCGTCTAATGATGTCCAAAGAAAACATGAAGCTTCCACAACCTCCAGAAGGACAAACTTACAGCAATTAATTTTAGCTGATTCTCAGACTTGTCTTAAAACAACTTCTACTCATGTTAATGTCTTGATAAAATCTCACAATGCAAGCCACCCACACGTTAAGTGAATTTCAGCTGGTATACATGACCTGGACATTTGTAAGAATATATATATATAAAATATATATAATATATATATATTCCCAATATTTTCAGGCACAATGGGAGAAAAAAAGACAGCACAACTTTTTTCCTCTTACCAAGGCACTGTCATTTAATCATAAGCCTGAAGTAGCCTAAATTGGAGTTCCAGTTGTACAAGATGAAAGCATGATGAGAAGTGTCAGGTTGCTGTGAAATAATAATGTATGTTTCAGAAAATTACTCAAGAAGGAAAAAAAATACAAATGGCATGCTTTACCCATCTTGCTTAGTAAAAGAGCTGCAGTTAAAATTGTTTTAAAATAGCAGGTACAGTGAATACCATTGCTCATCTTGTTTAATTTTTGCAAAGGTGTGGGTGCTGACTACTAGTAGTGTCACAAAGTATGTTCAGGGTTGTTTTGATACCTGTATTTATAAAATGGGGTGGGGTGGATTTCTCTTAAGCAGCTCCTGTGTGTTACATGTAAAGGTCATGGCAAATATTTGTTTACAGTCTTTGTTCTAATAAACCATGCATTTAAGTTTTAGTGGAAACCAACGAAAAAAGGAAATAGGTGTATGGATCTGTGATTGAGATTAAAGATAGTCTTACAATGTAAATAAAATGTGGAAAGTGTCCTCCGAGGCTGTGCCATTTCTATACTAGTGATGTAATATATGTACAGTACGTTGCACTGGAATCAAGAAATGAAACAATGTATCTGATGGCCTACATGCACCTTCTATTCTTACCAGTATCTTTGTGTTTTTATTTTGCTCGATAGGTAGAGCTATTCAGGTTATAGCAAAGGAATAAATTTCCGGAGTCACAGTAGCACTTTGCAGTGTTGACACTTTGCAACATTTGCAATGTTTAATTTTTCTTTCTTTCTAGTGTCTATTCTGGAAATTACCAAATAGCTAGATAGATGGATCCTGTCACTTGTCACAGCTACTACCCTGTTTTTTTTCATCATAGTTCTTCCTTGTTTGCCTTGTGTACTCTCCTTTTGTTTAATCTTACATTCCTTTTTCTTCTGACTTGCCTCTCCTCACCCTCCCTGTAAGCCAGTGAGAGACATCAGGATACAAGACTTCCAGTGATGCAGCTTATATTGCTAGGAGCTCTGTGTATATTTCATTTATCTGTGTCTGTTGCAAGCCTCACCAAACAGAATGTCGCTTGCCTCTCCAGTGAACGTCAATCTGATTTTTTTTTCTAGTCTTTCCCTTTTTTCTAATTTGTGACGTTCGTTGCTAGTTAGTTATCTTTTCTAGTAAGAGCTGCTCATGCTACCTTGTTGAAAATGAAACTTATCTCCGGGAAATTGAAAGATTTGTCAAGTTCAGTGGAGAAAAAAGATGTTCTCTTGGGAAAGAGTAAATCAATTGTCGTCCTTCAAAATGTCTTTAAAAATAATAAGCAAAAGCCATCCATAGACAGTCAACTTTTGAATTTTGATGTTGATATTGCTTGGCCATAATGTGAAGATAAATGGCAAGAAAAGCAATAAGCCACATTTATTTTTAGGCTAGAATGGCTTATGGCCTTGGCAGTCTACAATAGGATGCTTAAGGTAATACTCATCACTCTAGAGAAGTATTCACTGGCTGTTAAACACATATCTGACACACTTTTGGAGTTTGCTCAGTGGAAACTATAGCTGCTAGCTACCTCTTGCTATCCAGATTGTATAATGCTGATGTGACAGATTTTGACAGAAGTGGTTTACCGCATGTCCTGAACACCTTAATTTTAGATTAGATGTTTTTGATGCTACCAAATACTTTCACCATTACACAAGCACTTCTGATGTATATGCAATCTTATAAAATACAATTGGAATTGTTCACCCCTGTGTTAGAAACCAATGTAAACTTTCAGGAATCTATCTTTTAATCTTAAACAATTGGAAGAGATTGCAGTACCTTGCCAAACTTGTGTGGCTGAGGACATAATTGACAGTGTGGACTACGGAGAGTCTTGGGCCCCCTGAGAAACTAACGCTGCTGAGGTTAAAAAAGTATTCAATTTTCCCAGCCTGTGCCATATGTTGTCTGACTTGACCTTGCAAGTTGTTTGTTTCTCTTGTCTCTTCCTTAATTATGGATCTCAGTGGAAATCTGCATGCCAATAACAGATTTTCAGAGCAGCCCCCATTTTGCATGTTGCAATCAAGGTATACTTGGCTTTCAAACAGTTACCGTAGTGATGGCTACAGAACTGCTCGTAACAAAATGAAATCTAAAGAGGGCCATTTTAAAGCAATTTCCCTTTTGTCATTGCTGAAAAGACACCAGAATTGTAGGACTGTGTAGTCTTAAAATTAAATGAACTGTTAAAACTGCCTTAGATTATTGTTCAGAAGATCAATAGGCGAGACTCCTAAGGATTATCTCAAACTAATAAAGTATTCCCAAACACAACTGCTTCTTGTCCTCCAATTAGGTCACATTGTTAAGTGTCCTTTAAAAACAAAAACAGCCTAACTTCTTTTTTTATTTGTTCTTGTGTCTTGATTATCTCTTTAAACCAATTTGACTGTTGTCTAATGGAATTATTTTATTTCTGCAAGAAATTTGTATTTATCTAGAAATATTCTTTGGAATGACTTGGATTTGTTCTATGTGCAAGTACAATATGGTGATCAGAGCACCATTTTACACCAAGTCGTGGGATGAAGAAATGAAGATTTTTCAGTGTGTATTAACTGCAATTTAAACCATCTATTTTCAGGCATCCACCAGATTTGCCAAGGTATATCTTGCTGGGTAAATGCGTACTAGGAAAAATGCACTGGATGGTATGAATTTAATGTGTGTTTTTGAATTGGTTCGAAAGGTCTTGGACAGTCTATAGAAATAACATGATAAATAAGGGCTTTGTTTCAGAATTCAGAAGCTGCTGATTGTCAGCTTCTGGGTATGATTTTGTTAGGGTCTTCAGTCAAACAAGTTCATCCCATCCATGAATCATACTCTTAATATTTGATCAAAAGTATTTTCTGGCCCTGAGAGAATCTGTTCTTGGAACATGAAAGACATTTAGTAATGGCCATGCTAAAAAAAAAAGTAAATTGTCTAGTTTTATGACTTATATGAGAGTCTGTGTTGCACCTTTATCAGCATGTTGACAATACGCAACTCAATCTCTTCATCCGACCTGGGTCCTGCAGTCTCTGTGCTTGGCTGCCATTGGGGACTAGATGTGAGTGAGTGAATATTGGCTGAATCCAGACCAGACTGAAATGATGATGATTGGTGGGCCCTGCAACCTGGAGAGGAATAAGGATGCTCCTCGCTGATGGTGTCTAGCCTCTTCTGGTTACCCAGGTTTGCAGTCGGGCTTCTCTTGGATCCCTCATTGCTCCTGGAACATCAGGTTGTAGCAGTGGCCAGGAGTGCTTTATGCTAACTTCACCTGGCAACCCTTTCCGATTTGCACCTGGCCCCACTGTCCATGCATTCATAACCTCAAGGCTAGACTACTTTGGTGTGTTCTACATGTGGCGCCCTTGAAGGCTGACTGCGGCCTTTGGCTGGGGAAGAATACAGTGGCCTGACTTTTGACTCGGACAAGCCACTGTGAAACTCTTGCACCAGTACTTCGGAGTCTGCTCTGGCTTCCAATCGCTTTTCAGGCACAACTTGTAAGGTGCTGCCACCTCCTGTCCCTCTAATCCAATGAAATATAGGGTAGGGCCATTAACAGCTATTAGTCAAGTATGTTAGGGGATATAACCTCCGCCTGCCAGGAGCTGGGAGTGAACAACGGAATGGATTGCCCCATTATGACCTGTTGGGTACTTCCAAGCATGTTGGACATAGGACGCTGGGCTTGATGGGCCATTGGTCTGACCCAGTATGGCACTACTTATGTTATTATGCAATCCTTAAGGTTGGGTGTGAGGGAGACACCCTCCTGCAGGTTCCATCACTACCAAGCCCGTATGGCAAAACACGGGTGTTCTTGGTGACTGCTCCACACCTTTAGGACTCTATTCCCCATGTGGCTTGCTGAAGTCTGAGCATTTTCCAGAGGCAATTTATTTGGCCAGACTTTTAACAAGAGGTAGTGGGATTTGAGGAGTGGTTTTACTGTTGTCTTATTCAGCTTCCTTTTACATGCAACGTTAACTGCACGTTTGTAATTTGCTTCTGCAAATTAACTGCATGTGCACGTGCACTATTCCAAATTCATCCTGAGTTATGCCTTGAGTGCTCACACATTACCAGGATATGAAATCCTACTTTTACAGTGATTGGTGTTCTGGTTAGGCATAATTGGAAACATGAGAATATCTGCCAGTATTACAATTGCGGGATAGCAGGTGTGGAAACCAGCAGGACTGAGCTGTGGCTTGTTCCCAACTAGTTAATATCAACCATCTTGTTAATTTCATCCAGCTCTGATGCCTACTTGTTAATTTCAGTCTGCTGCTGGCTTGTGGATTTCAACCCTGCTCTGAGATCAGCCAGGCAGAAAGGTGAGGATGAAAACTGCACAAAATTTGTGGTCGTGAGAACGGTAGATCCCATAATTAGTGACAAGCTACGTTCCCACCTGTGGCGGCAGCGGGAGGGGCAAGGGAAGACGTGGTAGTGTGGAGGAGCCGGCTGCTGGGAAAAGAGGCAGTGTGAATGGGGATCTGCCACGGCGCAAAATCCTGCCCTGACATGCACGAGAAGCCGCAGCAGATCCCCCGTTCGCACTGGCTCTTTTCCTGTCGGCCGGCTCCTCAGCGCTGCCGCGTCTTCCCCCGCCCCTCTCGCTGCCGCTGCAGGTGGGAACGCAGCCATAGTAAAAAAATGAAAAGAGAAAATTGTGGGAGACATTGCATGAAAAGGTAACCTGAAAATAAACCCCATGATTCTACCATATGGTCTGGGTCCTGCCTACCTACAGGACTACCTCATTCCCCAGGTTCTGGATTGGCCCCTGTGGTCGGCCAGGAGCATCCTTCTTGAGGTGTTCCAGGTGCCAACTAGGGGAAGGGTGTTCTCGGTGGCTGCCCCAAGGCTGTGGAACTGTCCCCAGACCTTTCATCCTTCCAACGACAGTGTAAGACATGGCTGTTCTGCTGGGCTGGAGGGGAGGGGAGGGGGCAGGGTGGGGTGTATTTTTTTTTATTTTTATTTTTTTTAGCTCCACTGCTTATATTTATGTGTTTAGCTATTTTTATATTTATGTTTTAAATTCTATGTTAGCCACCCTGAGTTGCCTGAGACAGGATGGGTTCGGGGTAGAAATTGTTTTTATACATAAGGTCATGGGAACAAGAAAACAGTGGGAGATGCAGTTTTGTGTGAGAGCAGCCATACTTACATCTTCATGGGTTCTAATTTTGTATATTTTATATCTATTTATATTTCATAATGTAAACCACTCTGAGTCTTCAGGGAAGGGCTGTTGAAAAAGATCCAAATAGTGTGCAAGGCGTGGGCCAAATAATTTTATGAATCCACGCTTTAAAGCATGAAGATTGATATTTGTGCTTGATATAATAAGTTTCTTGATATATTTGCTGGACAGAACTATTTTTTGCAGATATAACTGGCTTCAGGCTGAATCTATGGGTCATTTACAACTCGTACATTTTTGTTTTAAAATATTTATGCTTCTGTGTTGGACAAAAATATTTAAAATGATGATTTTTGGCCAGTGAAAGTACAGTTCATATTACTGTAGCAGAGCTAGTCAGCGCTGCCAGGAGTGTGTTTGACTTTCCCCCTCCCCTCTCGAAATGGAACACTAGTGTGAGCCAACAAAAAGCCAGGCTGTATCTTGGTGAGGGTGGTGGAATGTTGTGATTTTTGAAAAGGGATGGAGTTGATCTAATGAGGGAGAGGAGTTGACTGCTTGCCATGCTCCTTGTAATTGCGTGAGGACCTATACAAGGACAATGGAAAACCATGATGGGGTAGGCTCTCGATGCGCCAGGAGGAAGAGCTTGGCTGGCAGAGTGGTAAGCAACATGTGGACTTGAGATGTTGGACAAAATGGGCCCAATCGCCACCATCATCACAATCCAAGACCGTTCAGGGAGGACAGCGCTGTCAGTCACACTCTGTTTACAGACCTGGACATTGGTTTTGATGTGGGAAGCTTTCCAAGTTAATATAAGTTGATTTCAATCCTTGTTATATTAAGAACTGTTAACTGAGTTTTGGTCCAGCATGGACCAAAATACAATATGTGGGGAAAAGAAAAACCTCTCTCCCATACCCCTCGCCAAAAGCCTGGCAGAACAGCCAGGCCTTTACATAAATGCCGAAATAGCGTTTATTTCGGAATAGAATTCCATCCTCCATCAGCATCTAGAGCCCCTTGTGCTAAGAGACTGGTGCAAAGCTACATTTATGGATAGGAGCAGGCAAGCAGGGGAGTCTCTTAGAAATTTTGGTACTGCCGTTTGCCACCTTGTAACTTAAAGCCCATTCTGATGTAGATGCAACCACTCAGGCTATGCTGACCTGCGATCATTTCCTATGCCATGTGGGTAACTGGATGTGGTGCAGAATTCAGCTCTGGATTGCCAAATCTAGCACCTTTTAAGGGATGCTGTGAACCTGTCTTCTGAATTAGAAGCCATGAAGGAGTTGGAGAATCCACAGAAGGCTCCTCCGATAAGCACATAAAGTCAAGGAGGAGGAGTTGCCTGAAAATTTGGAAGAGCTGCTTGAGATGGAGGTCCTGAGCAAAGAGGTGGAGCTGCTCTGGACTGAGGTCCAGAAAATAAGTCCGTGGATCCCCAGAGTGATATCAGGATGAACATCAGGACAATTTTAGGGCATTCCAGCAAGGCCCTTGCCAGCCTAAGTTGTGCAGAAATTGTGGTAGCCCTAACCATCTGGCTAGAAATTGTTCACATTGACAGGGAAACTAGGCCTATCAGAAATGGAGGGCCAAACACCTGCCATATGCATCTGACTCAAATGCATATTGAGTCGGACAGCAAGTCTGTTAGGAAGTATGAGGAATACCATGTGAGATTTTGTTAAGACTCAGGGGCACAGATATCCCTGGTTCATGAGGATGTATGGAGGCAAATTACTGGAGAAAACGGATACCCTCCAGAGATATAGCAATGCTGTGAGAGTAGCCAATGGGAAAAAATTATATAGTTGGAATCTGGTCTATCACTCTTCAAATAGGACAGCGTAGGAAGCCATGGGAAATCCTGGTGGGCGAGTACACTGATAGGGACAGACTTTCTGATATAACTTGGAGGTGCGATAGACCTGAGGAAAGGGGTTTGTGTTCTTGAGAAATCCCAGGTACCCTTACTTTGGAGGTCTGAGGGGGTAGATACAAGAAAAGTGATAGTTCCCCAGGCAGTTACTATTCCATCTAAATCAGAGGTGCTAATTTATGGACAGGTTGAGGGCAGAGGAGTCCTGAATTCTACAGAGGGGGTGGTAGAGCCCCAGTTTAACCTGTGTAGAAAACAGATTGTTAGTGGACTGCGCTCTTGTACTTAATTGTGGGGGTCAGATACCGGTGCAGATATTAAACTTGCAAACTTATTTTTATCTGTTTTTAAATTATGTAAGTTGCCCAAGCTGCCATGAGGCTGGATGGGGCAGGGTATAAATAAATAAATAAAATAAAACCTCTTCAACTGGAGAAAAACTATGTCTTGGGGTCATTCACCTCTGAGGTGGAGTTATCATAATGTAGGAAGGCAGAAGCCATAAAGAATAGTCCTGTTGAGCTTCCTCAATGGAAAGAGGGAAAGCTGTTGGGTATTCTTGGGTTTAAAGATAGGGGTCTAGGCCTTCAGGAGGACTACATAATTAAGGAACTCCTTTAGGAATATAAGATCATCTTTAGTACTGGGGAGGAAGATATAGGCTGCACCAGTCAGGTGTACTATCATGTTGAAACTGGGACAGCTAGGCCAGTTTCCAATTAGGGTTTCTAACAGGTACCACTACACTTACTAAAAGAGATTGCTACACACCTGGAGAACATGCAGCATAGGCAAATGATAGTGCCTGGGCATTTCCTATAGTTTTAGTATGGAAAAAAAAGATGGGAGTCTGGTTTTGTTTAAACTACAGGAAACTTAATGAAGTGACAATTAAGATACCTACCCCATAACCCACATAGATGAAACCTTAGGGTGTTTTCAGACGTTACGGGCGGCCGGTTCACCACAGTGGATTCCCGGTGGGG
>QEPC01001916.1:1122010-1134406 GCA_003113815.1 Sphenodon punctatus | reverse complement strand
GGGAATCACAAACAACACAAGGATGGGTACAAAACTGAAATGAAACCTAAATCAATCTAATAATCCTTCCTACTCATGAAAAAACATCGGAAGGGAAGGGAATCAGGGATGGAATATATGGGAGAAGGAAAGGATTCAATGGAGGGGGGAGGAAGGAAGATTGAACACAGGGAACACAGGGAGGGGTAAAAACAAAAAATAACCACTAATCTATCTAAGCTAAGCTAAATAAGTGAATGAGAATATATGGGGGTAGATGGGTTGGATGGGTGAAATGGGGGGAGGAGGATGGCAGGAGCTGGGAAATGCTGGGAGAGGCAGCCTTCTGAAACACCTGCTGTTCAGGAACAGTGACTAGCTCAGAAGGTGTTGGGAAGGGGGGAGGCAGACAGTTTTGTTTTTTGCTGCGCCCGCCTCATTGCAAGCCCCATTGGCTCTGTGCAGCCTAGCCCATGGCCAATCGCAGACTGCGAAGCCAGTGGTCTGAGGCGAAAAGGGATGGTGATTACTTAGGCAGGCTGGCTGCTACTCCAAGCCAGTCTCCACCCTCCACCCCTGGTGCCTGGAAGTCTGCTCCTCAGCTAAGTCAGCTGACTCCCCCTCCCTGCCACATTTGGCCTTCCAGTGAGCTGATACTGACACCATGTTTTAGCCACCCAAACTCACCCGACCGTGATCTGAACTGACCGAACTGTTCGGTCATTTCGACGTTCGGAATTGAGTTCAGTTCGGTCTGTTCGTGTTTGGTTTTGTGTTCGGTTGTCCGAAGAGGCCGAATTCGGGCCAAACTCCGAACTTCCGAACCGTGTTCACCCATCCCTATTGGGGAGGGTGTGGGGCTGTGTGGTGCGATGTGCGGTCACACAGCCCCACTCCCCCGCGCTGCCGTGGCTGCCTGCCTTCTGGGAGACGGGCAGGTGCAGCGGCCAATATGGCCGCTGTGCCCGATCCCGTCCTGTGGTCAGGACCATGATCTGGCCAGGCTGCAGGTAACAGATGTTACCTGTGGCCCATCCCGGAAAATGGCCAATCCAACCACGGTTGGGGCCCGATTCCACCATGATTCTGGACTTTTGGGCGGGTGGAGGTCCAGAATCATGGTCAATTTGATTTCTGCTAGATATTCACCGTGGTGAACATCTGGCGGGGAGCAACTAGATGTTACGGGGCAAATGGCCACCACAGGGGGTTCACTGTGGTTGACCATGGTCCCGTAATGTCTAAAAATACCCTTATATTGTAAGCCTGCTAGGGCAGGGACTGTGTCTCTTTCTTATGACTGTAAAGTGCCAGGTACATTGCTGGTGCTATATAAATGTTTAATAATAATAATAGCTGCCCTGTCTCCTAGAACCCAAACAATACACTAGGATACCAGAGCAATGATCCTGGCATTATAAGGCACTACTTATGCATAAGTATTAAGGATGTCAAACATTTCCCAGAAATAAGGTCTTTCCAAGCACAAACATTTGTGGGTGTTTGGAAGCAACAACATCCTTTCCACCCACGTGTGTAGCACACGCCCCAGCCTGGACAAAAGACCACTAGCACTTTTGTGGGGGCGGAGTTTTTCATAATTTTTGCAGCTTCTCTTTTCCCCTCCCTTGCCCAATAATCTTCATTTATGGTGTGTATTGAGGCCCACCCTTGTCATGCATGCTTCCACAATCCAGGACATTTTTCACTTATAAACATTACATGTGTGGTTGAAGACCAGTTATATTGCATGAAAAAACCCCAAATATGCACATCTAAAAATGGTCTAAGTCACAGGGTGAGAAATCAGGATCACATAAGTTTGCTGTTACTTGTGGTATCTGTACCATGCACGCTAAATCAGTACGCAACAGTATGAGCTTCCTAATTTCCCTGCTTCTCATCTACATATTCAAAATAGGGTTTTTAAACCCTAGTTCTTTGTGATGATGCTATAGCAAATGATCAAAAAGGAACAGTATCTAACCCGAGCTATTTGTTGAAACCTCTCCATATTATCGTGCTGTACAGTCATCACCAACACACACCCCTCCCTGTTTTGGGTTACCGAAAGGGAACCCAGCAGTGGAGTAGTCTGTAAACACACAGTAACGTTACTGGTTTCCAGTTTACAGTAAATACTTCTGATGTGTTGTAATAGATACTAATCTACCGGCCCTCGCCTTAGAATGTGCTGTCATAAAAGTATCACTGTAGAGTACCTATGCTAGGTCTTTCTTGAAGTGAGATGGCAGGCTTTTTTCTCCTACTGCGTTCATCTCAGCAAATAGGCAGGGTGGCTTGTTTGACAGAGGGGAGAAATAAAGTGATTTAATACTTGCTAAAAAAAAAAAATCAATTGTGGGGGAAAAGGGGGAGATAATACAGTTAGAAGAGAAAGCTCATAGGATGTCTGCTAATGAGAGAGGATAATAAATCTCATTCTCTCTGAACACATCATAAAGTCACTGAACGTGTTCCATATTCAAGAAGGAAACTTTTCAACTCTCTTAGTTTAATGGCACCATTAATCATTCTAATCTTAAGGCAAAGTGACTATTTTACATAGTTTCAAAATTCTTTAACATTAATTGTACATCATGTTCAACACTGTGTATGATTTCAAGGGTAGGTGATTTAAGTGAAATGTGAACTATGGTTCAGTATCTTTTGAACTTGGGATGTGCCGAACCTGAAACCCCCAAATGAAACATACTCAAAGTGTGGAGAGAGATCTGAATCTGAACTTCATAACACAGGACCATCCATCCCTACTTAGATGCAATTTTCTTTTATGGGAAAGGCTGCAGCATGTATAATACTGACCATGTAATGCTTCTGAGACTTCCACAATCTAGTCTTTGTGTATTCATTTATATTAATTGACCAAGACCAAGAACCCAACTCAAGGTCTTTTCCAGTTTTAAAACATACTTTTAAATAGTTTATTCTTTAAACATCCACCTTCTCTATACATTAATGAAGAAAGTGCTAGTGTTATTGCTGTTACATTCTGGTTTCCTCTGTGAAGCAGCCACCTAGAGCATCTTGAGATCTAGTTCAGACAGGCTGTCAATGACACACACCTGCTGGATCTATGCACTGCTGCAGTAAACCAAACCCAGCCCATAACACAAGCCAGCCAGTCTTTTCTGCACAGGTAGGGCGAACCACCCAGGGTATTTTTCCATTTCCTTCTTTACTGGGTGCAGGCCAGGGTCAGCTATGCTTTCCGTCTGATACTTCTAGCCAACGCCAAACAGATTCTTGGAGTTTCTGCAAAATGCCATCCCTCCTTTCCTGTAGGAAGGGTGTAGATGACAATGAAGAGCAGATGCTGTTGGGAGACGACAGACCTGATTTGATTCACTCTCTGGGTCGCAGAAGGTGGTGCAGCAGCAAAAAAGGTGTCTCGGTGAATTATAATTGTAGAGCAAAGGAAAGAAAACACCTGGCAGCCCACGAGAGTTTGGATTATTTGCCTTCACATAGTAAAGTTTACAAGAGGTGGTTGCAGGAGCAGACACACAGGTAATAATGCCCCTAGTCTCTTCTGCAGTTTGAAAACTCTGATTGGCATTGAACTAACTGGACGTCAATGGGGTTAACTCTTCAAATGCTCTCAAGTGAACTAGAGCCAAAAGGGCTGCTCTGGACAACTTGTTAAGTTTTGTCCCCTAGTTTGGATGTAAGAATATTTATTTACAAGTGTTTTATGTTGATTTAGTATGTATTTGTAGTTAAATGGGTGTCAAAAACCTCTCTGCGCACAAGTTCTGTGTGTCAATGATTTTAAAATGCTCTCTCACTCTCCTTTGAAAAGCTTCCCCCTAAATAAGTAACGTGACATTTGTAGATCTCCCCAAAGTTCTGATTGGTTTTCAAAAATAGAAAGACTGGTCAAGTATCTTGACATACGTTTGTTACTTTGGAGTAGCACTTGAACACCGCACAAACACTAAGGAAATTAGGAAATGATTCCTGTCTTACAGAGGGGGAACTGAGGAATAAATTGCTGCAGAATTCTTGAGTGACACTTTGGCTAGCTGAATAAGGAGTGTAGATCAGCTCCCCAAAGTTCCTCCTGGAGCTTGGTGAAAGCTGGAAAAGGTCAGTGTCATTGCATTAAGATGAACTGTGAGATGGATTTTCCACTTTTTAGGAAGAGAGGTGCGGGGGTGGTGGTGGTGGAAAGGTGGTCTTGTATCAAGAAGCCTGTGTTGTGTTCCTAGATGTGTCTAGAAGATCCAGTATTGCATCTTAATTGGTATAGATTGACATTTAATTAAAATAGTGATCACCAGGGACATATTTTGCTATCTTATTCTAAATGCACAATGTATGTGTTCTGGGGGTTTGTAAGTTGATTTTAACAGCTGATGGAATCTATGTATTTATTTATTTTACTTATTTTATTTTTACCCCACCCCTCTTGCAAAAGCGACTTGGGGCTGCTTACAAATGGTTCTTGAATGGTTCTTTTTAGAATTTCTAGAATCTCTGGATGGAAGGAACTTTCAGAGGGGAAAAACCCCAACTAAAATGAGCTAATATACCAAATCTTTCAGAGGCACGTGATACCATAGTGATAATGTATTTCCCCCCTGGTTATTAGCAGTATGTCCTAAGTTATGTGAACTGTCAACAAACATCAGACAGAAGTATGCAAGGGAGCAGATGTAAAAATATCCCAAAGAATATCCCACTGGAAGAAAACAGCAGCCAGATGTATTTGAGAAAAAAATACATGTCATTAGGATAACTTAATTGAGGAGCCATATAGACTTAAAAATCTGAATTGAAATATCCCTTTCTTTAAGGGAGACTGACTATTAGCTATCACATGGTCAATCCATGGGGAAGGCAAATGTCATATGTATATGCCAGGAGTCAGTGATGATTTATATAGTTCATAAGAAGCACAATACTGGGTCCATCGAGCCCAGCATCCTGTCTCCGACAGTGGCCAATCTGTCGCTTTGGAGAAGTACCTAACAGGTCATAATAGGGCAATCCATTTCCTGTTGTTCACACCCAGCTCCCGATAATCAGACATTATGGCCCCCATGGGACACTTGACTAATAGCCTAACGGCTACATGACTAATAGCCACTAATGGACCTACGTGCCAAGAATCCAGTCCCTTTTAAAACCCAGCTACACTACTGGCTGTGACCACATCATCTGGCAACAAATTCTGCAAGTTAATTGTGCATTCGCATTTAAAGCAGTAGTTTCCAAACGTTCTGCCTGGGTTACCCCATTTTATGACATAGATATAATCCAGTGACCCCAGACAGTAAGAAAGACGTAGCAACATATCAAATATCAGTCATAATTAATCAGCCAAAATAAATAGCCGTAGGCATGAGGGGGCGGCTAATAAATGTGACTAAATAAAATAAATAAATAAATAAATGCTTCTGGCACCATCCATTGATGACATGGTTGCACTTGGCGCACAGTTTGGTAGTCTCTGATTTAAGGGTTGTATAGACCGCAGGTGTGGCATAACTTCATGTGGGGTCCCTGTCAATGCATTGGGGAAAACAAAACCGCTCTTTTGAGACCATTACCGGCTATTATTGAGACAGAGGCACAACTTGAATTCAGCTACCATCTATATAGCGCTTTGTATCTCCAAGGGACAAACATTAACTCATTAAGCCACTTAAACATGGGGTGCTGGTTGTGTAAAATCCCCTTGATTTAGAAAGGAGTATTTGCTTTTTTAAATGCCAACCTGAATTTGGACTTGCACACTGAGTTTTCAGCTTGCAGAATTTATTGAATGCAAACGTCAACTTCAGTACTCTATATATTATCCCTCAAATAACTAAATTGAAGATTTGGGTGTAATTCTCTTTTATCCAGGTGCAGAAGGGGGTTGCATGTACATTAGTTGTGTGCTCAGTGTCGCACAAGACGTAAGTGGGTGTTTAATCCTCATTCAGAGCAAGAGGCAAAAATAGGTAGTTTTACATGTTCCGCTCATTATGCTTTGAGGATTACCAAGATGGGAAATCCTCAACACTTACTGGGTTGTGTGAAGACAACAACCCATTGATTGCTGTTGGTACATTCAGTGGCTGTTGAGAGGGTGGAGGGAAAGGGGACTTACCGACCTGGCAGCAGGTCCCAGGAAGCAGCAACAGTGGTGGCAGGAGCAGTGTTGATGATGGAAGATTCTGGGGATATTAGCTTACTGCTCCCCAAGATCTGCGTGCTCCTACATCTACTGCTGCCACTGCTGATCCCTGGGACCTTCTGCCGCAGCTGCTGCTTCTATTGTTCCTGCTTTGATCCCTGTGGGAAGGCAGGTCTTGGGGAGAACAAGCATTGGTGGCAGGAATAGCGGCTGGTCTTGTGAGCAGTGAGTGATGGCAGCTGAAACACTGTTGGTTCATTGATGCTCCCTGGGATGCACCGCTGCTCCTGCCACCAATGCTTGCTGCTCCCCGCTCCCCAGACTCCAGTTAAGTTTTGTGGGGACAGAGACAGGAGGGGAGATTGCACAAGCAGCTGCTCTCCGTTTGTCCCCATCTCTGCATTACACCAGTCCCTGCTGTTTCCTGACCCGCATTGTTGGCTTGACGGTCCATTCGAGCCCACCATGTCTTGCAAACGAATAATTGGCCTGTAGCTGGCGATCTAGGGTTTCAGATAAGGTACGTAAGATGCGTGTCTTCTGTTGGAAACATGTCCCTAGCATAACATGTCAAAACACCCATTTTACATCATAACCATGGTCTTTAGGTTGCTGCCAGTAATGTGGGAGTGTGGGCTACGCTTCCATGCCTGGGGGTTACTTACAAGTGGGCAGACTACACTCAAGTGCTGACTACACAGATGTTTTCTTCTGGGCTCAGAGGGGTGACACCACATGTGCAAGTGAAAATGGGTGATGAGCAATGATGCCTCTTGAAGGGAAGGAGAATTTGGCACCCACTTGTATTGAGCATAGCACTTCAGCACGCATCTTACACATGTGTACCTTCCTTGCACACCTGGATGAATGAGGATTGCAATTCTCTCTTTTCAGCTAGGCTTTCTTCTTGTCCACCTTTATGGAAGTTTAAAATGTTGTGCTTATGTTCTTACCCTTTCCTGCAGTTGGACCTGGTAGCTCAAGAGAGATCTGATGTAAGCATCTTTCCTCTCTAGATGGCACTGAGTAGTAGTGATACTCATGAATCCTGTTGAGTATTTGGTGTTAGAGCATTCTGAAATGTGTCAGTGGTTTCAATTCAGTTTTTATTGGCAGTAACCTTATTGCAAAAGGTTCCATTGCAGTAGATATTTATTGGTGCCCCAAACATCAGCAGTAGTAAAAGCCAAATCCTAAATTGATCTACAGAAACAATGGAGACAAAGTAGTATGGTGATATCTTTTATTAGACCAACTGTAGTTGGCCCTTTTTATTGGACCAACTGTAGTTGGTCCAATAAAAGATATCGCTATACTACTTTCTCTATTGCCTATATTTGGGACCAAGACAGCAACCTTACTTTCTCTGCACTAAAGAAACAAGGTATAGATGTGAACTGTTCTGTGGGGATCCAAGGACTTCCATTCCCAGACTTGTCAATATGGCACTTCCACAGACACCATACATTTTTTCCATCTTGGTTCTTAGATATAAAAATAAATCTTTCTCTTTGAATGTATATTATGCATACATAGACATTTTAAGTAGTAGTTTAGCTGCCTAACCATGGACCTGGTTTCCAATGGAAACTGGAACTTTGTGAAAAGTTGCAATCTCCCTCTCTTGCAAGCAGACAAGAGACTGCAGTTTGACTTCTCTAGCAGTCTCAGCTACTCATCAGTATAGCGCAATATTGCACACGCATTTCCTATAGAGACAATTAAACCAACCATTCAGAGATCCTACAAACAACCTAATGGTACTCTTCCATTTTTAGAACTGACTGGGATCGATGGATGTTGATGGGACTAATTGGAATAGTAGTGGGAATGCTGGGATTTCTGACTCATCAGGTTATTGACTCTCTCATCCAACTGAAATGGGAACTGGTGGAAAAGTACATTCAGGTGAGCACAAAGAAAATAAATCAGTCTCTCCTTTGCACTGCTGTTTGGAATGTGGCTAAATATAAGCAAGGTAAGAGAACGTGGATAAGATGATGAATTCTAATAAGCCAACATCTTTTGGTGAGTGTGTGGAAGCTTTTGGACTACACTGAACCTTTTCTTCAGAGCCTCCTCTGAAGAAGAGCTTTGTGCAGCTTGAAAGCTTACTCACTCTCACCAAGAGATGTTGGTCCAATAAAATGCATCTGCTTGACTACTTTGTCTATTGCACTGTTGTTGATTGTTGTAACCGATGTTTTTTCCATGACTGCTGGACTTGTGCCACCAGTTTCAAACAGCCTGGAGGCTCTGTGCCCAAATGCATCTTTAGTCACAGTTCCATCTCCTCCCCCCACCCCCCTCCCAAGAACTGCTTCCTAAAGGCTTGGATGTAGCTGCTTTTTTTAAAAAAAATAAAAATTAAAATCTCTGGGTTAAAAAAGGAGATAAGTAGTTACCAAGTAGTATGCGAATGGTAAATGAGATCATAATAAATTCTATTAAACTCATGTTGCAGATCTAAAGGGAGATTAATTCTCTAGAAAGCTGTTTCTACCAGTGATTGCCTCTGAAGGATTCAATTTTCTATTAGCCAAAACAACTAAAGAAAATTGTCCCCATGATTTAACATGCAGCGTCTCTATCAATTTGGCTATTACCCGCTTTCACATGGGTAGCCATGCTGCCAATGCAGTTTTTTGCTTGACTAAGGCCGTTTTTAGACGAGTGCGGCGGTGCCCATGCTTGTTTTCAAAAGAGCCGGCAGTCTGTTCTACACGTGAAGCTGCCACTGAAAAAGCGCATGCGCCGGCGATGCGCATCCATTTCCGGCCGCGTATGACCAGCCTCGATTGCCGACCCGGTCAGTTCGCGGCCGGAAATGGATGCACATCGCCGGCGCATGCGCTTTTTCAGCGGCAGCTTCACGTGTAGAACGGACTGCCGGCTCTTTTGTAAAATAAGTGCGGGCGCCGCCGCGCTCGTCTGAAAATGGCCTAAGACTTGGTAGTTTGGGCCCTGTTTTTCTTTTCTAATATACAAGATCTGAAACTGGAAATCTACAGTATGCTATTAAAGGCAGCAGACAGAGTTAAAATGATCTGCCAGTTGTATAGCTAAATTAAGCTATGTAGGTGAGGTATTATTATTATTATTTATTTATTTATTTATTTATAAGCGTTTATATAGCACCAGTGATGCACCTGGCGCTTTACAGAGAATAAAATAGACACAGTCCCTGCCCGAGAGCTTACAGTCTAAAGAAGACAGGGGGAGGGGAGACAGGGAAGGGGGAACAGAGGGAGAGACAAGGGATGCAACATTCATGAGGATGCGAGAGCTCAGGTACACGTTCTTGGCTTGGTTACAGTAAATTAGGAGTTTGCAGATAACAGGTGGGGGATAATCCTGGGTAGGGATGATTAGCAGGAGTTAGGAAGGGCGGAGTGGAAGAGGTGGGTTTTGAGGAGGGACTTGAAGGTGTGGAGGGTGGGGGCAAGGCAGATGAGGGCAGGGAGGGAGTTCCAGGCATGTGGGGTTGTGAGGGAGAAGGGACGAAGGCAGTTGGGGAGGCATGGGAGGGGGAGGGTCTGTAACTCTTTTGATGCTCTGGTGGGAGTTTACTCAGTTTACGCCTTTCTGAGGTAGGTGATCTGCTTGGTGTAGTTTACTGAGGGCACTTTCACACATTACTGGGAAGGCAGGAAAACGTGCGTGACTGCATTCTTGTTGTTCTCATGGGAATTAGTGCACATGAGAATGTGCTATTCCGCTTCTATCCCGTGAGAACACTTGTACACGACCAGAGCTGGACTTTGGATGTTTGTGGTTCTAGACACTTCTGAGATTGCTGCCACCCCAAGTCCCATCCCCAGGCCACACTCCTCCTCAAGCCATGTCGAGTTCCCCTCAAGAGGGGAAAAATAAAGAAAATAAATTAATAATAATTAATAAATAAATAAAAATCCTACTTAACCAATGTGGGGGTGGGGTGGGGGAGCAATTCTCAGCTGTTGCCCAGAAACCCAGCCTGGCACCAAAGAAACCCACCTGGCACCAGGGCTGGGCTGGCTGGGGGCAGATGAGCGGGTGGGTGAATGAGTGGGCTTTGGGGGCAGGCTGTGGAGTGAGCAAGTAGGTGGGAGCAGGCCAGGAGGTGAACAGGCTGGGGGAGCAGGCAAGCTGGGCGTGGGCTGGGCAGGCCAGGGAACGAGCAGCCTGGGTGGCCTGCAGCGTGTCAGCTGGCTTCCCTGTGTACGCCTCAGGCATACACACACCAGGCACTGCCATATTTGCTCTCTGCACATGCGCAGAGACTGAGAGCAAATGTGGCGGTGGCTGGTGTGTGCATCCCTGAGGCACGCACAGGGAAGCTGGCCACTGCAGCTGCCTGCACAACTGAGCCAATCTTGGCTCAGCTGTGTAGGCGATTGTGGCAGCAGGCAGTGGTGGCGACTTTGGGGGGGCTTTTTTGCTGCCCCTCCAAATCTGCTGCCCTTGGCAACTGCCTAGGTTACCTGCCCCTAAGTCCGTGACCTGGTCCGCCGATGTAGCTTTTACAATGATGGGTGTTCTCGTGGGATAAAAGCAGAGTAGTGCATTCTTATGTGCAGTAATTCCCATGAGAACAGAGTCATGATTGCAATCATGGAAGTTTTCAGTAATGTGTGAAAATGGCCTGAATGTGTGTCTTCTATGTGTGGGTCTTTTAGGTATACAGAGCCCAGCTTCTGTATGGGTATGAATGGCACTCCAACAAGGCTCTGTCAATCATCAATCAATCAATTTCAATTTATTGTTTAAAACCAAAGGTTATAACAATTTAAAGAGATTTACAGCATCCCAGCGCTTTTAGGTAAGCGAACTAGGTACCAAACGTATAAGATATTAATATAATAGAAAAACAAAAATACATTTAAACACTCATATAAAAGCATGAAAGTTTAAGGTTTAAAATTTATAAAATACTAAAATACAATAAAGTAAATAATAAAATAGAGGGTGCCTTATACATCATATGTATTCAATAGAATGAGGGCAAGGCAGGAGCTCCCTTAATGTTTGTAGCTTTTAAACACACATGCAGGTCTCTTCCCTAGCCAGATGGTCGGCACCGAGTCGGTGCCTCATACCATTATCAATTACTATACACCCAAGCGAACACAGAATACATGAACTGGCTAATTCCCCTATTGCTAACCTCTTTACTTTGTTACAACATGGCTACTTCAATCCTCCTGCAGACTTTGCAGCGCAATTCCACCTGTTGACAGTTGGCTAACTTCAACCAGTTCCTTTCTTAATAGCTCCATCTTAAAGGCAAATAAGACAACCCCCTGCGTAATTTCTATATCCTGATTTGCCAACAAAAAAGAGATCCAAACAAGGGGGTCCCAATGGTCTTTGCTCTTGAACCAAGACCCATACATCTCATTATGAAGGCTAGCAGACATAGGGCAAAATAGGAGATAATGTGGTAAGTCCTCTACCACAGGTTGCCCGCAGTAGCAAAGTTGCAGGTTAGATGGTATGCCCAAATAACTGCCTTCCTGCATGTTAGTATTCATCATATTAAATCTTACCGCGGTCACTGCTCTTCTAATTTTAAAGTTAGTTAAATCTAAGAGCTATGACTTGTACTTGGACCCCATCTTAAGCAGAGGGTACCACGGGGCGATTTTTTTGTTCTCTTATTGCTATTCTTTCATTCTGCAGATTAACATCCTCTGCCCTTGTTTTAATCATAAATTTGGTTTGCAGTGGGGTGTATTGTTGGAGACTAATTGGGGAGAAGCCCATCTGGGACAGGTTGGTAAATATCGAATTATACCACTTATCACCTCACCAGGACAGTCTCCTGTTCTTGCAGGCAAAGCCTGGGGAGCCGGTCAGGTTCCGTATTACAGATCCTAAGCCAATATCCTAGATGTAATGATCGAATTATAGTGGAAATCGGGGGTATGCCACATTCTGCCCGGAGCAATATAGATGGAGTACCATGGGGGACTCCCACTATAGATTGAGGATTTTATTTTGCAATGATTCCAAGGAGTTCAGATTCCCCAGGCCCCGGATCTCTGCCCCATATAAAAGTTGTGGGAGCATTTTTTTCACATAACAATTTAAGTATGGGAATCATTCTTTTCCCACTGCTATTACTCCAAAATTTACCGCTTGGATTTCTGACTTGCCTGACGAAGGATCCTGTGAGGTCCGAAAGCTTGCAAACCTCCACCAACCTAAGTTGGTCCAATAAAAGATATCTCTACACTACTTTGTCTCTACAACCTATTTTTGGGACCAACAGGGCGCAAACACTCTCT
>QEPC01001916.1:1100390-1113613 GCA_003113815.1 Sphenodon punctatus | reverse complement strand
GGGGGGGGGTGATTTTAATCCCCCGCCCATTTATTCATTTGTTTTCTAGCCCTGTTTTTGTGATGTGTTTTAGATGATGTTTTTATATTTATATTTTAAGTGAATTTTAATATTTTATTGTGTTGTTAGCCGCCCCGAGCTGCATTGCAGGAGGGGGCGGGATATAAATCTGTAAAATAAAAATAAAATAAAAATAAATACCTTGGCCGGGTGAAAAAAAAAGTTCCCATTGAACATGGCATCATAATCCTGGCAAGATCTACTCTCCCCCGCCACCCCCCCAGGGTGTGTATCTACTCCTCCATTGTAGCCGGGGGAGTGATCCTTAATGTGGCCGCCTCTGGACTGTACTTCGCCCTTAATCTTATCAAGTTTCCCCATAGCCACCTACAGCTGCCCTTTTATATAAACATTTATATAGCGCCAGTCATGTACCTGGCGCTGTACAGAACATAGAAATAGACGCGGTATTAATCAAATACTGGTTCATATCTGCAATTCTAGTCAATAACATCAGAACTGTTTGAGCTGTTAGATTGCATTGTGCTTCTAGCAGTTCCTCATACTGCATATTAGGGTAGCAATGGGGTAAAATAAAGTGGGGATTATCTTCATTCATCCCATCAGGTCTAGCCGACATAGTGAAATCACCAGATTGGTCAGTAAGTGAGACAATCTGTGGCAAGTTGTGGGAAACAAGGCCATCAGCGACTGGTATCTCAGCTTTATTCCCTTGCAAGTGAAATGGGGAATTAACCTGTTTAAACGGGGAGAGGGATACCTCAGGAAGTTGCAAAGAAATGTCAGGAATAAAGTCAGTAATTTTCACCTGCTTGAATGCTGGAATGTCTACTATTTGGGAGAGAGAAGAGGGGGCCCTTTGTCTCTTTTTCTTCTCCATCGGGCAGCTGTTAAGCAAACCGAAAGGGTAATTCCAGTACGAAATGTGCCCTAAAATAGGCAGTCCCTTCTAAATCAGCTGACAGTGAGGAAGCTCTGGTCTACTACACCTGGACCCAAGGAGAACTATAACACAAATAGCAGAACCCCAGGCAACACTAATGTCCCTGCGCCCCACCGTCGCCTAAGGCCACGTGCAACCCTTAGGTGTGTTGCCACCAGCACGTGCCAACTGCGCCACCTTGGCAGGGGCACACTTTATGTAGCTGCTGCTGCGGGGGTCAATTAGCGCTGGGGCCGTGGCTCCTGGCGTCTTTACGCCCTCTGGACACCCCCCTCTGCTCTGTCACCACAAGGCTCTGGGTGAGTTTCCTGTGCTGTCATGTCAACCTAATCTCTTGCCTAATATTCTGCAGCTGATGCCTGCTGGCTCACTGCTGTTCATCTTGGGAATGGCTGAATTTTGTTGGTCCTGCAAGTATACAATTTATGGTACTTCACTTACCTTGCTTTTTTGCATGGGAAGGGGCTAGGCCTATCCTGCTGCAGGGGTAATTGGGCCCACGTATGGTGCATCTATCATCACCTCCAGATCTCTAATGAAGAACCAGAACTCGAGACCAAATCTTCAGTGCTTTAACAGCAACTAAGTTGGTTTCAGCAAGTGATTAACAGCTCAACAAACACTATTCACTGCTACTGCTTGTCTTCAGCTGCTCACACCAACCAGTAGCTCCAGCTCCTCCAGCAGCAGCAGTTCTTCAGCTCAGCAGCAGCAACTCCCTCACAGGCGTCTTCGTAGCACAGCACACATTCCCCCTGCACTAACCGGCTTGGTTTTTAGAACCCCAAACTCATCCCACTTTCTGCACACCACCCTACAGACTTTTGCACCTGGCCCGCTGCTTTTGCACATGGCACTCCAGCTAGACTGACTAGGCCCAAGCTCGCTAGTTCTGCTTGGATCGTAGGCCACACTTTTGATTGGTTGATTCGCTTTGTAGCAGGCTCCGTCTGGCGGAGATCCATTTTGGGGTGATGGCATGCACCACCAGACGCACCACAAAATTTGCAAGGTTTATTTTGGCTCTTACCCTGGCCCTCCCGGGGTCTTACAACTGCCCCTCGCTTTGGGTACTCTGTTCTGGGGATGCAGCCCCTTCCTTAGGGGATGCAGCCCCTTCCTTGGGGGAAGCAGCTCCTACTTGGGGACACAGCCCCGGGTCTTGGCTCTGTCCTGGGCTCAATCCGCCCCAGTCCTGACTCCCTTCCAGAGTCCCTGGAGTCTCTGAAGTCTCCCCCTCTGGGGAGCTCAGGAGGCGTCCCCGCTTCTTCTAACCCTGCCCTTCTGAGCAAGCTCACAGTGCCTGTATCTCTTCTGAGCCCCTAGGGTTGGGCTCCTCCTCCAAGCCCGTCTCTTCTGAGCCCCTAGGGTCGGGCTCCTTCTCCACTTCTAGGTGCAATCCTGCGGCGCTGCTTCTGCCAGTGCTGGCCAGTCTCCCCGCAGCCTCAGCCCCAGTCAATTACAGCGGGTGACTTTTAAACTCCCACCATCTGTGGAGCCACTGCCTGGCCGCTCTCTCTTAAAGAGACAGTTCCTGCTGTCTCCCTTGGAACCGGGGTGCCCAGCGCTTCCACCACTAGGGGAAAAGCTAATCTGACACTGATGGGTTACTTTAGGCAAAAGCTGATGTTTCATTGGTCAGTTTATGATCCTAATTACACAGCCTTTCTATACCCTGGGTTTACAGCATATTCAAACAGTTTCCCATCTAAGACTTACTCAGATTTCTGTTAAAGCCCACTCTGTAAATTATACTACAGCCTAACTCCTTTTATCCTCACAAGCAATCCCCTACACGACTTCTGCTCTTATGTCAGAGTGCTCTAGGAGCCTTCTTAGTCAAACACCTTTTCACATCCCATCTATATAACCTTTACCTTTACAGACAATCAGATGTTAAAGCAGAGGGATTATTCTCTCTCTCTCTATTAGGGTTGAACTCACTCCTAAGGAATGCCACTAGGGGCAGCATGGACCTTCCGGTGCTTTTATATCAATACCCCAGTACAGATCATAATTAGGCATAAACCTTTTTTTAACCTTTTAACCAGGTAAATAACCTTTTAACCTTAACCATTCAGACCATAATGTTAGGCCCTAATGGTAGGGAGAAGACGGCCACTTTGGGTGACATCAGACTTATTTTATTTATTTATTTATTTTACCATATTTGTATCCCGTTCTTCCTACCTCATGGTAGCCCAGAGCGGCTAACAATAACAAAATACAGTATAAAAATATTATATAAAACAATTAAAACATTTAAAAACATAACAAACAAAAGCAGGGGGAAAAAACACAACCCCCTCCCACCCAACCCAACCCTACCCATCTCCCTCGCCAAAAGCCTGACAGAACAGCCAGGTCTTACAGTTCTTATGGAAATCCGGGAAGTCTGGGGCCAGATGGGCCACCACTGGAAGGGAGTTCCACAGGCGTGGTGCGTCCACCGAGAACACCCTGTCCTGCATGACCCCCTGGAAAACCCGGGAGACCTCCAACATGGCGCCCCCGGCCGACCGCAGAGGCTGATTGAGAACCCGGGGAGTGAGGCGGTCTCGCAGATAGGCAGGGCCCAGGCCGTGTAAGGCTTTATAGGTTAAACCCAACACTTTGAATTGGGCCTGGAAGACTATCAGCAGCCAGTGCAGAGAACGGAGCACTGGTGTAATGTGCTCATGGAGACCCAGTCCCACCAGGGGCCCAGCCGCCACGTTCTGCACCAGCTGTAGCTTCCGAGCCATCACCATAGGTAGCCCCACGTAGAGCGTGTTACAGTAGTCTGAGAAGTAATAAAAGCATGGATGATCGTGGCCAGATATGAAACCAACACCAGTGGCCGAAGCCACCGCACCAGATGTAACTGGTGGAAGGCACCCCTTGTGACAGCCTCCACCTGGACTTCAGACCAAAATAACCAAGCCAAATTCCTCCATTTTGTTAATGAAACGATTTAGGAGCAAATCGGGATTATGACCTTCACTGGGCAAGTCATGTTTGGTATTTGGGACAGGTCAAAGGAAATACCAAGCAACTAAAATAAATAAAACTGCTAAAATACTGATACGTTTATTTTAATTGTCAAAGTATGCCTGAAGGTCTCTGTGAGATGTCTGAAGAAGAATTCTTCTAACTATTTCAATTTATTGACAATAGGCAGCTAAGTGGCTTTGGGGCTTATGGGTATCTATTGCCTAAGGGGTAGAATAAGAAAGGCCCTTATTTAAATGGGGAGGGGGCAGGCGGGCTGGGTCCGTGTGCGGCAGGTGGAGTACCTCTGCAGGGGTATGGGTGGGGGGAGGGAGCAGGTGGGCACACACTGCTCTCCATCCACCTCCACCCATCTACATGGAGCAACCTGCCTCTTCACCAGTTGCTCTATGCATGGGTGATGGGTGGAGATGGATGGGGGCACACTTGCACACACAGTGCTGGTCACACAGGCAGCACCCACACATGCACCCGTAGCAGAACTGTGTGTGCATGCGTGGGTCCATCTTGTGTAAAAAGGGCCAAAGAAGCTAGTTTTTGACTGATGGTTGGTGTTGGGAATTTGACTGGTACACCACTAGGGACCTACTAAGGCCTATTCATAACTGCACAGGAGCTTTGTCTTCTTAATATTTTTTAGGATATTTTCAGTTGAGGCATTTTTTTTTGCAGGGGGTGGGGGCATTGGTTAAAGACCATTTTGAAATTTTGTAATTTATTCTCTTCTGTGGGAAACGAACCACACTCTTACTTTTTGCTGAGGTGACCTTAGTTGAGATTCTAGGCCGGACTTGGGAGTGACGGTGATAGTCAGTGATCTGTGATGCTATCGCATAAGAACATAATGGATTGAGGATCTCAGATTGCACAATTGCATGGCTATTTAGTGCTCCCAGGAGAGACCAACCTGCTGTAATAAATACCTCTCAGGCTTCACTAGGTGAGGGGAAATTAACCACCTGAGAGAGAGACAGATTTTCTTGGTAGCAACAGGCGATTCAGGATGGAAAGATCAGTGAGGTGTGAGAAATGTACAGTTAAAAATATTCTGAGTCTGAGCGCAGTGACTCATATGATGCTCTTGGGGGTCCTAATCTACCTGGTTGTCTGTTATTTCCCACTATAAATGAATGTCTGGATACAAACAAATACACTCGAACCCTTGAAACATCGATAACTGTCAACACTACAGAAGATTTGTAATGTGTGCCAATGTCCTATAGTAGTGAGCTGCGCAGAATGTATTCCACTATCCTTTGTTGTTGCAGTTCTAGTATTATATGTGGTGGTGCACATGGACCCCAAGGCAAAATTACTGCCCTGCACAAACAAATGTTGGGCGGAGGGGGGGAGGTTCTTTCCCCAGAGGACTTCATGATTCAAAATCCTCCTCTTCAGCTGCACAGTGGTTGACCTCAGTTATGTCCTATTTTGTTGCGCTGTAGCATGTATTTGCACTTTGCAGACAAAAGACCTGATGTGAGGTGCAGACAGGGAGTCTGTGGTGGCCTGCTGCACCACTGTGGTTTAGGAAACAAAAGGGACATCTTTGACCTGCCTACACAAGTGNACGACTTCTGCTCTTATGTCAGAGTGCTCTAGGAGCCTTCTTAGTCAAACACCTTTTCACATCCCATCTATATAACCTTTACCTTTACAGACAATCAGATGTTAAAGCAGAGGGATTATTCTCTCTCTCTCTATTAGGGTTGAACTCACTCCTAAGGAATGCCACTAGGGGCAGCATGGACCTTCCGGTGCTTTTATATCAATACCCCAGTACAGATCATAATTAGGCATAAACCTTTTTTTAACCTTTTAACCAGGTAAATAACCTTTTAACCTTAACCATTCAGACCATAATGTTAGGCCCTAATGGTAGGGAGAAGACGGCCACTTTGGGTGACATCAGACTTATTTTATTTATTTATTTATTTTACCATATTTGTATCCCGTTCTTCCTACCTCATGGTAGCCCAGAGCGGCTAACAATAACAAAATACAGTATAAAAATATTATATAAAACAATTAAAACATTTAAAAACATAACAAACAAAAGCAGGGGGAAAAAACACAACCCCCTCCCACCCAACCCAACCCTACCCATCTCCCTCGCCAAAAGCCTGACAGAACAGCCAGGTCTTACAGTTCTTATGGAAATCCGGGAAGTCTGGGGCCAGATGGGCCACCACTGGAAGGGAGTTCCACAGGCGTGGTGCGTCCACCGAGAACACCCTGTCCTGCATGACCCCCTGGAAAACCCGGGAGACCTCCAACATGGCGCCCCCGGCCGACCGCAGAGGCTGATTGAGAACCCGGGGAGTGAGGCGGTCTCGCAGATAGGCAGGGCCCAGGCCGTGTAAGGCTTTATAGGTTAAACCCAACACTTTGAATTGGGCCTGGAAGACTATCAGCAGCCAGTGCAGAGAACGGAGCACTGGTGTAACGTGCTCATGGAGACCCAGTCCCACCAGGGGCCCAGCCGCCACGTTCTGCACCAGCTGTAGCTTCCGAGCCATCACCATAGGTAGCCCCACGTAGAGCGCGTTACAGTAGTCTGAGAAGTAATAAAAGCATGGATGATCGTGGCCAGATATGAAACCAACACCAGTGGCCGAAGCCACCGCACCAGATGTAACTGGTGGAAGGCACCCCTTGTGACAGCCTCCACCTGGACTTCAGACCAAAATAACCAAGCCAAATTCCTCCATTTAGTTAATGAAACGATTTAGGAGCAAATCGGGATTATGACCTTCACTGGGCAAGTCATGTTTGGTATTTGGGACAGGTCAAAGGAAATACCAAGCAACTAAAATAAATAAAACTGCTAAAATACTGATACGTTTATTTTAATTGTCAAAGTATGCCTGAAGGTCTCTGTGAGATGTCTGAAGAAGAATTCTTCTAACTATTTCAATTTATTGACAATAGGCAGCTAAGTGGCTTTGGGGCTTATGGGTATCTATTGACTAAGGGGTAGAATAAGAAAGGCCCTTATTTAAATGGGGAGGGGGCAGGCGGGCTGGGTCCGTGTGCGGCAGGTGGAGTACCTCTGCAGGGGTATGGGTGGGGGGAGGGAGCAGGTGGGCACACACTGCTCTCCATCCACCTCCACCCATCTACATGGAGCAACCTGCCTCTTCACCAGTTGCTCTATGCATGGGTGATGGGTGGAGATGGATGGGGGCACACTTGCACACACAGTGCTGGTCACACAGGCAGCACCCACACATGCACCCGTAGCAGAACTGTGTGTGCATGCGTGGGTCCATCTTGTGTAAAAAGGGCCAAAGAAGCTAGTTTTTGACTGATGGTTGGTGTTGGGAATTTGACTGGTACACCACTAGGGACCTACTAAGGCCTATTCATAACTGCACAGGAGCTTTGTCTTCTTAATATTTTTTAGGATATTTTCAGTTGAGGCATTTTTTTTTGCAGGGGGTGGGGGCATTGGTTAAAGACCATTTTGAAATTTTGTAATTTATTCTCTTCTGTGGGAAACGAACCACACTCTTACTTTTTGCTGAGGTGACCTTAGTTGAGATTCTAGGCCGGACTTGGGAGTGACGGTGATAGTCAGTGATCTGTGATGCTATCGCATAAGAACATAATGGATTGAGGATCTCAGATTGCACAATTGCATGGCTATTTAGTGCTCCCAGGAGAGACCAACCTGCTGTAATAAATACCTCTCAGGCTTCACTAGGTGAGGGGAAATTAACCACCTGAGAGAGAGACAGATTTTCTTGGTAGCAACAGGCGATTCAGGATGGAAAGATCAGTGAGGTGTGAGAAATGTACAGTTAAAAATATTCTGAGTCTGAGCGCAGCGACTCATATGATGCTCTTGGGGGTCCTAATCTACCTGGTTGTCTGTTATTTCCCACTATAAATGAATGTCTGGATACAAACAAATACACTCGAACCCTTGAAACATCGATAACTGTCAACACTACAGAAGATTTGTAATGTGTGCCAATGTCCTATAGTAGTGAGCTGCGCAGAATGTATTCCACTATCCTTTGTTGTTGCAGTTCTAGTATTATATGTGGTGGTGCACATGGACCCCAAGGCAAAATTACTGCCCTGCACAAACAAATGTTGGGCGGAGGGGGGGAGGTTCTTTCCCCAGAGGACTTCATGATTCAAAATCCTCCTCTTCAGCTGCACAGTGGTTGACCTCAGTTATGTCCTATTTTGTTGCGCTGTAGCATGTATTTGCACTTTGCAGACAAAAGACCTGATGTGAGGTGCAGACAGGGAGTCTGTGGTGGCCTGCTGCACCACTGTGGTTTAGGAAACAAAAGGGACATCTTTGACCTGCCTACACAAGTGGATCAAAACTCAGCACACTGGAATTTTTGAAAATACATTGGAGCCAATTTTGCCTATGATGAATTTTGGAGACGGCATGACTGCGGCTAATCTGAATGCAAACATGCAAACAAACACCAAAGGGGAAGAGGAGAAGGCAGAATTAAACATGGTTTTAAACTGAAATGACAGAGAAGAAAAGCTGTTGTTTGATTAAAGAGGAAGCTAGCTAGACAGATTTTATAGCTATGTTAATAGGGAAAACCCGAGAAAGTAGTTCTTCAGATAACATATTTAGAAAAGCATCCCCATAGACCAGCACTCTTAAAGCCTGTTACCTTCACTGTTAAGTATTGTCATGAATTAAACTGAAAAGGGACTGATTTAAACATGATTAAATACTTTCGCAAATCAGGACCTCTGTAAGGAGTAACTTCCTCTTTATTATACTGTAGGGATACGCAAACTGATTTGGAAGAAATAAGTCACTCTGAACCTCTGCCTATCACTCTAATCCAAACATAACCCCATGTTTTTGAGAAGTCTGCAATATTCAGTTAACTTTGTCCTGGTTTTCATCTTTGCGCACTGTTTTGCCCTTGCTACAAGTGACTTATGTTTAAAAAATACAGAACAGAAGAGTATGTAGTAGATACTTAGTCTAGCTATCACATGGTGGTTCTATGTTCTGGGGTTTGAGAGAGAACACTCAATCTTCTTCAGGCCTGGGTTAATAAAGAATTATTGCTGTGGTTAATAAAGGCCTGGGTTCAGGCATAGGTTAATAAAGAACGCATGGACAATCCATTCAGACAATAGCACGTGCATCTCCTTAAAATCTATACCACCAGATGATGATGGAAGAGCAGGTAGGATGAATGCACTTATATCATTGTTGCTAGTCATTGTTTGTTTGTAATACTGGCAGAAAGGTGACTTCCACATGACCTGGATCTGCATACTTGGGATTGGATTGGGCATGATTGCTGTATCCTCAGGCCTAGTGGTGGTAAGTAATAATAATACTTTTATTTATGTTGTCCCACCATCATGGAATGGCAAAATAAATATAAGAAGATAATGTAAAATCTATTTAGAATCAATTTACAAACAATTTGATAGAGGACAAGGCAGACTATATGAAGGAGAACCAGCAGTGGATCTTCTAAATGCACCTGGAGAATAAAAGATTGTCTTTAAGTGAAAGTGTAGAGGAAGGAACTGAGATAAACTATCTGGAGAGAGTGAGGGACCTGCCACAACAAATTGGCTGCTGACTTAAGCATTAAGTTTATTGCTCTACTATTGTGATATCAAGTTTTGAGAGGTGGAGAATGTTAGCTTGGCTCCAGGGGTGTGAGCGCATCTGCACTTCTTAGCCTTCGCTGAGGAAAAGGCTGATGCCTGGCAATGATCTACAATGTCGGATCAGTCAAACCTCTCTGCCCCTCCTTTTTTCTGTTGTAGCAAAACCTTCTAAGTGCTACTATAGTCAAAGCTCTGTTTAGAGCTGAAGTGAAGTGGCTATTAACTATCTAATTTTATTCCCATTCCATTGCTGTCTGTTTTGGTTATTTTGGTTTGGTCATTTTGGTAATTCAGTTACTATTGTGCTCTTATCAAAGTGAAGTATGGACGGATCATTACCTCCTGAGAGCACATTTTCTGACACATGTTGGCCCCCAAGGGGGGGTGTAGAACTGATTCAGATGGTTCACCCCCGGAGACTAATGGAACCTGAGAGGTTCCAGAAAGCTCTTGGGGAGTTACCCTCTGATCTTGATGACCGCCCGCTTGATGACCATGTGGCTTTATGGAATACCTTGCTGTTGGAGGCCATCGACCGGGCAACTCCGACACGTCCGCTCCCTCAGCGACGGCTCCTCAGGCCTCCATGGTTTACAGAGGTTCTGAGGCTGCTGAAGTGGGAAGCGGCTGGAGCAACGGTGGTGCTGTTCGTGTGCTGAAGCTGACAGATTGCAGCATAAAGCCAGTTTACCTGCCTATGCTGTAGCTGTAAGGGCAGCAAGAAACTCCTTTTTTGCTGCCCATATAGCCTCTGCAAAATCTCGTCCAGCGGAGCTTTTCCAGGTGGTGAGGGGGTTGCCACCCTGGCAGCCGACACAGACTGAAATTGATCCCACAAAACCAGATAAGGCAGGGCTTCCACAACCTCTGGTTCACCCGCTGCAATAAGTGCAGTGTTGAAGCTGTGGTGAATCCAAGTGATTTTCTCCGCAAAATAATCATTAAACATGTCACAGCGGGCATTAGATAACTTCACTTCCAAGCAGAAGGAGGGAGGACCAACCAACCCCCTCACCACCTGGAAAAGCTCCGCTGGACGAGATTTTGCAGAGGCTATATGGGCAGCAAAAAAGGAGTTTTTTGCTGCCCTTACAGCTACAGCATAGGCAGGTAAACTGGCTTTATGCTGCAATCTGTCAGCTTCAGCACACGAACAGCACCACCTTGGTGATGTCCTTGGGGCTGTTAGGGCCACCTTTTGTGAACTTGACCCATGCCTGTCCTGGCTGGTTAAGGCCAGCCAGGAGACGGTAGAGCCGCTGCTGGTGGGGGTGATCAGTGCCTCCCTTCGGGAGGGCAGAGTGCTGGGCTGCCTCAAAGATGCGGTGGTGTGTCCTCTGCTCAAAAGACCATCACTGGACGTTGATTCCCTTGCCAGTTATTGGCCAGTCTCTAACCTTCCCTTTTTAGGGAAGGTTATTGAGCGGGTGGTGGCCCAGCAGCTGCAGGGGCACCTAGACTGCACTGGTTATCTGGATTCCTCT
This sequence comes from Sphenodon punctatus, assembly GCA_003113815.1. Taxonomy (NCBI): domain Eukaryota; kingdom Metazoa; phylum Chordata; class Lepidosauria; order Sphenodontia; family Sphenodontidae; genus Sphenodon; species Sphenodon punctatus. The sequence goes on along the minus strand of QEPC01001916.1, from coordinate 1,102,552 downwards.
CAGTCTGTTTTTTGTCCCGGCTATGGCACAGAGACTGTGCTTGTGGCCTTGGTCGACGACCTTCGCCATGATTTAGATCAGGGTCGATTGACCCTGCTAATTTTGTTAAATCTGTTGGCTGCTTTTGATACCATTGACCATGGGATATTGGTGATTCGCTTGTGGGGTCAATCTGGAGTGGGTGGGATCATCCTTGACCGGTTCAGCTCTTTCCTAGCTGGAACGACTTGGCGTGTGGTGCTTGAGGATTGTTCTTCATCTCCACGGGACCTTTCGTGTGGTGTTCTGCAAGGTTCTGTTATGTCCCCACTCTTGTTCAACGAATATATGCAGCCACTCGGTGAGGTCGTGAGATGACAGTATAGGATGGACCCAGGCCCAGCAGTCTTGGTGCTTACCCGATGTCTGGTGGCTGTTGGGGATTGGATGAGGTTGAACCAACTGAAGTTGAATTCCAACAAAATCGAGGTGGTGGGGAAGGCAGTGGATGTGGTGGTTCCCATCATTGATGGGATCCGTCCTCCACTGGTATCCCAGGTCTATAGTCTGGGCATGTTCCTCGATCCGCAGCTCCACCTGAATTCCTAGGTGGGGACTGTGGCGAGGAGTGCGTTTCGCCAATTACATCTGGTGTGATGGCTTCAGTTGTATTTTTCAGATAGTGACCTGGTCACCATCAACCATGCATTCATTACCTCAAGATTGGACTATTGCAACACGCTCTATGTGGGGCTACCTATGGTGATGGTTTGGAGAGTGTAGCTATTGCAGAATGCAGCGGCCCGTCTCCTTATGGGGATGGGTTGCTGTGAGCACATTACACCAGTGCTCCGGGCTCTGCACTGGATGCCTACAGTCTTCTGGGCCTGATTCAAGCTATTGGTTTTGACCTATAAAGCCCTATACAGCCTTGGTCCAACTTACCTGTGGGACAACCTCGCTCTCCATGCTCTGGAGCAGCCTCTGAGGTCCTTTGGGAGTGCCCTTCTCGAGGTTGCCTGTGGGGCCACTATGGAGAGGGTGTTCTCGGTGGCCGCACCTAGACTGTGGAACTCCCTCCCGGTGGAGGCCTGGGTGGCCCTGGATCTCCCCTCCTTCCATCATACATGTAAAACCTGGCTATTTCAGCTGGCTTTTGGCAAGGGAGATGGGCTATAGGGTGGGATGGGAGGGAGATGGGGTGTAGGGCCGGGGGAAGTGGGTCAGGGAGGGGGGGAGGGTTTGTTGTTCAGTTTCTTTCTTTTTAATGTGTTTTAATTGTGTCACTTTTAGCTTTTTATGTTTGTCTATTATGTTGCAAGCCACCTCGAGCTACCTGGAGCAGGAGGGGTGGGGTAAAATTTTTGTAATAAATAACTGAAATACCAAAATTACTGAAACAGTTGAACTGAAATAACCTTCAAAAACTAATCGGCAAATGCCGATATCACTCACTCAGCTGTTTGGAGAGCTATCCAAAAGCACATAGTCATTTCAGCTGTAGCCTTGTTGGCATTCTGCTATGACTTCTGTTTCAGAGGCCATTTGAGGAAGCCCTTGCTGCTTGTTCAGTCTGATAGCAAAATTCAGCAAATGTCAGTAGATACAACCTCCATAGAAACATCCTAAGCAAACTAGTAATAATTATGTAGACTTGATGGTTAGTGATGACCTGATCCAGAGTCCATTATAATCAATATAAAGACTTTCATTGACTATGGTGGGCTTTGGATCATGGCCTTACATATAGCAGAGTGTGGCTTTATGTTCCTAATCTTCCTCCAAGGCTCCAGTTCCTTTACTAGACTGCAGGGCTAAAACAAAACAGTAAGCCCTCTCACCATCTACAATCTTACTTTCATGGATTCAGTTTTAATAATAAGCAACTGGCAATCCAACACTGTGGGGAGAAAAGAAAATGAAAATTTCCTTGAGCTTTCCAAACACTAAAGGCGCTTTTAAACGAGCCCTCTCCCAAGCGGGAGAGGGCTCAACCCGGCTTCGAAACACCACGTTCCTCTGTACGACGTGTCTGATGTTCCAAAGAACATCAGACGCATTTTATTTATTTATTTATTTATTTTTCAAATTTATACCCCGCCCCCTCCTGCAACGCAGCTCGGGGCGGCTACCAACAATGAATAAAAACAATAAAATTCCTTTTAAAATATTAAATATAAAAT
>QEPC01001916.1:1068225-1096769 GCA_003113815.1 Sphenodon punctatus | reverse complement strand
GCTGAACATCCGAACTCCGTTCTGAGGGGACGTGAAAGGTGGTGGTTGATTTCTGTACCTACTTCACTTCTCTACAGCAATCATAGGAGGAGAACTGCGTGGCCCTGGGATCCCACCCCAGCAACTACCACAGCAGCTGCATAGGCCAGGTACTCTTTCCAACTTCCCTTTGTGAGAGTGGGGGGCTGAAAATGGGGTGGGTGGAGGACTGAAACACAGGGGCAGGAAGGTGAGTGAGGCAGTCTGAACTAATTACTTTCCTTGTTGCCTTGCTACAGGTCTGCCAGTGCAACGGGTGCAGATAGAACTTCCTGCCACAAGTGCCCATCAGAACCAGAATCTGCGGGTCCACAACAGGCAGTGCAGGGAGGCTATGTGGTGGGTGGATAAGATCCAGGATGTCGTTAATGGCATGGCTAGGGAGCAGAACCAGACGATGCAGCAGAATACCACAGAATGCAAGGTTTTTGCTGTTAAGGGCCATCTGGACCAGTGGTGGGAGGACAGGCACTAGGCCTGTCTCTGGCACCAGTTTGAGCTTTCAAACAGCATGATAGAGAAGGTGAAGAAAGAGATGAGTGAGAAGTGGGCACAGATACAAAGCAACCTGTCCCAGTTCATTCAGCTCCAGAGCTCCCTGCTCGAGCATGTTGCTGCTTTCACCACAAACATTACTTCTCCGGGACAGGCCCCATTTCCTAACACTCATTGGCAATTCATGTCCCCCTACGTGGAACCTGAGTGTCCACCCTCTCCACGCTGCGCTCATGCCAGGGAACCATTCCTGGACCAGGTATGCCTCTCCCAGTCAATAATTCCTGCACACTGCCAGTAAACAACACTCTTCCACAGACAGATTGGCAAAAGGAGGATAGGGATAATGTCCCCCCACCAGTTCCAGCACCCAAGCAAGTGTTTGGGTGCTGGAACACAGCTGCCCCTAAAAGGAGAAAGAAGAAAAAGTTTTAATTTTTTGTAAATAAAGTTCTTCGTTCTTTTTTCTTTTTGTTTATTTTAAAAATAACATTCTTTAATTTTCAGTTCATGGTCTGTGCTGCTTCTGGGAAGGGAGGGAGGTTGGGTGGGGCTTGCAGAATCACAGTATAACGTAGCAATGAGCTGCTTGGGAAGCTGGGGAGGGGAGGTAGCCAGTGCACTGAAAATGAGGGGTGGGAAGTTTGCTGGCCATGCATTTGCACGTGAAGACCAGCGGGGAGAGCCCGTAGTAGCCAGCTGCACACCTGTGCCCATGCATTTCCTACTGCCATTCCCAGGTCCGGCTAGCCTGCGAATGCCAATAGGAAAACGCAGAGGTTCAGGCCTGCAGCCGGCTAGCCTGCAAGTGCCAATAGGGAACGCGCAGGGAAAGGCTGCCTGGCAGAAAATAGCATGTGAGGGAGAGGGGGCCCTCCAAGGAGGGAAGGTATGCCCTCCTGGTGTTGTGGGGAGCCGGATGTGCCAGAGGAAAACACAGTGACACACAGGAAATATTTTTAAAGGCTTTATTGATAACAGAAAAAGATCATTTGAATCCGTTCACTGATGCTCATTAAACTGTCACTGATGGTGGGTGTTTTGGCTAGTGTTGCAGTTGATGTGCCAGCACAAGGCATCCTGGATTATTTATTTTATTTTCGCTTGTATTATTATTTATGTATTAGGCTTGACATGCTAAACCGGGCGAAGTGTGGGTAGCTCGGCTGCACGAGGAATACACTCGGGGGCTGCCTGTTCATTATGCTGTACACGCTAAGCATGTGAGTGGGGGGATGCACGGGCTGAACCCGGACTCCAGGGGGCTATCATCTCATTTGTTAACACCCAGTGAGGCTTGTTCAGAGGCTACCGCAAGCCTCTCAGACAATGATTTCCAAGCTGAAGCGTTTCTTTTTAGGTTTCTTTTGTTTTCTTTACTTTCAGACGTTTGACTCCAAGAGCTCAGTGGCTGCAGCTGTGATTTTTCTTTTGTGTTTAGCTTTGGCAGCTTTGACGCATAGTCTGAAAATGTAATCAAATTTCCAGGCAGGAAGTCACCACCTGATTTACATAATGCTGGAGTTAGAACTAATTTAATAACCGACTTTTATTTTACATCAACCCAACTAACTCTGTGGAAGGGACTCGACCAATTTAATTCAGGGCCAGTTCTAGTTTTAGGATAGAGGAGTGTTTTACAAAATCACCAAATCAAGCAATGAGGACTTTGTTTCTGAAGGTATTGCCTTGAGAGAGGCACTAAAGAAGAAGCCCAACCAGAATTTTGCTTATGAAGGACTGTATTCTGACCTTCTAAAGTCCCGTTCCCTTGCGTTTCCCAGTTAGCCTTCCCCTTCCCAAGTACAGGCAGGGATAGAGGCTCTTCTTGTCTGGCTCTGACACATCCTTTCTGCTTCTGTCAGACTCTGCCTCTGCTAAGGGAAAGCAGCAGTGATGTGAAAGAAGGAACCCTCAAAGCCAGAGTACCCTTTGCTCCTATCCCCTTCCCTTTGCTGGGGCTTTGTACCTGCTACTGGGTTCAGGGGAAGAAGGCATTAGAGAGCAACAGGACAGAGCTATCTTATGACAGGCTAGGAATAAGGACCGTAGGTTGGCAGAAACGTTCAGTGCTTGGGAAAGAAGAGAAGGGAGGAAAAGGGTGAGTGTGTGTGAGTGAGTGGGAGCTTGTGGTACAGGGGGAGTGTTCTGTTGCCCAATAATAAGTGAAATTGTAATGGATATTCCATAATGTACTGATGTGGAACTGCTCTCCTCCCATGGGTGGATGAAATGATGCAGTCTAATCTATTATGTCAGCAGATTATTGGGTGTTTTTACACACACACATTTCCCATGCATGTTTGCTGTTACATCCTGAACTTTCTGTGTGTCTAAATCACTCACCCAGATCTTAAACATCCGGCTCTTTGAACTTCTGCGTAGAACGTCTCCCAGAACTTTTGTGTATAAAAAGTTCTCCTGGTAAACTGCTTTGCTCCAGGCAGCTGTGGTCACTTGGTTTCCATGGAAGCCTGTCACGTCTACAGCTGCAGCTACTTTAGGCTGCCTCAGGGCAGTGTGTGTGTGTGAAAAATGCATCCGGAACTTACTTGTGGACTTGTAAACCCAGAAGATTGAAAAATCCGAAACGTTAAGCTGTGTAAAAATGCCCATTGAGATGCAGCTCATCAAAAGAGTCATTGGTCTATCTTGCCAATATAATTGTAGAGAGACCTATTCATCTCTGAATTATTACAAGTTTTAATAACTCCTCTCTCAAGTTGACAAGATAGTGCCTATTTAAAATCAAATATGTTCAACCCATTGGATGTTAAACTCACTGAAGTCAAAGTAGCTGCACCACTGAAAATCTGGCTCCTTTATTTTCAGCTTTGGTTGACATGAATAATTTGATAAAGATAACACTGGCATTTAAAATATTTCTTTAGGGCTATAATTGGATGTGGCTTGAGCCAGTTCAAATCAGAGACTCTTGGAATTGACCTGCCCTTCTTCACCAGATTTCGAAATTCAGCAGATAAGTGAGTATTTATTTATTTATTTAATATATTTATATCCCGCCCCTCCTGCAAGCAGCTTGGTAAACGTATCTAGGTGCGGAGAAAGGGGCACTGTAGCCTGACTTGTATTGGATTGAACTGTAAACCATGAATCTTATACAGACACTTTGCTGAGATATTTAAAGTTCTAACCATTTGATTTTTTGAATGCAAAATTGCACAGTCAGTTGGACTGTGAATGAACCCAGGTGAATCCTGATCCTCTCTGCCAGAAGTGACCTATTTTTCCCTTATTGACTTCCATAGTTGGGCTGTTCAATTCAATTTATTATTATGACATTTAGCTTCCTCCATAGCCCCAAATAAACATAAACAAAACAACAATACCAATACAAATAACAAAAAATAAAAACAGCAAGTAGTTAAGTTGTGCTGGTTTCTGGCATATGCAGAGCTCTAACTGAAGCAATATATGATATGAATACAAATATTGAATTTAGACATTGGGAATAATTCTCTGTTTCCTTGCACCTTGTGTTGAAATAATGATTTACGGCAAAAATAACAAAATAGCAAGTCACTGCAAAACACAAACAAAGCAGAAATTCCCACTTATATTGCTGATAGCACTTAAAACCCACATTGCATAACTATAAAGAACTACAAAGGTGCAAGGCAGTGGACAGTTTGGTCCCACAAATATTATTTTTCTTTAAATTAGCTATCAGAACCTGGCTTGTACTGAGGTGGATAGCCAGGACCTAACACCTGTTCCAAAGGGAGAAGGAAAAGTCATAGTCCAGAGTGCAGGTTGAGTCAGGGGTGAGGCAGTCGGCCAGAAATTAGATCCAAAACACAGAGTTTAGCTAAGGTTGAAGTCAGGCAGTCAGCAAGCATGGGAAGTATTGAGGAAGGAGCATGTTAGAGGTGATAGGCTAGAAGCAGGGAAGAAGAAGGTGGGGTTGGAAGCCTGGTGCTCTAAGGTTTCTTTTTTCTACCATGTCAATCACTTCTGTGTGGACAAGACACTTCCTGCTTCCTGTGCTAGCTCTCTATAGGCAGAGCCAGCCAACAGCTCCACAGGCTGAAGCTGGTCAATCAGAAGCACAAGGTGTCCTTGGCTGCCAGGAAAATATATTAAGGTGCATGCTGACCCAGCACCAAATCCCAAGCACTAGACCGGCTAGACTGGTGAATTCTGTACCCCTTGGTTTTAGCGCAACTCCTGTGCTGTGTTCTGTGTTCATTGGCATATCTTTAATAATAAAATATAGTGTGGTGTGGTGTTTCCTCCTTACTACAGTACTGAACATCTTGCTGGGACATAGGAGATGTTCTTTGTTTTCTTTGCTTGTTTTCTTTTTTAATGTGAAATTGTAAACTGTTTATACATATTGTTTGCACCTTCTCTACTAACGCACATTTTCTGTATAGGCCATTGCAGCTTTTACTCTAAAGTAGCCCCATATAAATTAATACATTAATCACATCAAGAAAGTTTTTCTTGCATATGCAAAAATATGAAGGATCAAGTTCTATACCTTTCAAGCACTGGCGACTTACGAAAGTACATAAACAATAAAAAACAAACAAACCACCCCTCTGTTTTTTGCTGTATTGTTTGGTTTCCAAGGAAAGAGAGGAGAAGAAAAACCCACTCCACCCCCATTTTAAAAAGAAAAGCTATTATGAGCTATCTGCGGCTTAAAGGATAATTATAAAGCATAGTCCTGAAGATATGCGATATGTTTTTCCTTTTAACTTTCATCATCAATCAGTGAAATAAGTTTGAGATGTGCCTGTTAANGTGGGGGGGGTGGGTGGGGGGTGGGGTGGGGTGGGGAAGAGTCTTTTTCTCTTCTCTGACCTTTTTTTCCCAATCTTCTTTTCTCTTCTCTGCCCTTGTTTCTCTGCTTTCTCCTCCATTCTGCCTTAATTTTTTTCTCCCAAACTTTATATTAGGCTGTTGGGTTCCATGTGGGTTGCAGCGAAGCTTAATTCAGTTACTATTTTTGCTGAACTTACATTAGACTGAAACAACATAAGCACCTTGGTACACGTCTGCATATAGTTTATTTCCCATAAGTATGAATAAGGATGAGAATTGCTTTCCTGGTAATTAATAGGCAGTGTTAATAAAATGGACAAAACAATTACTCCCAAACCTCTTTTTCTTCCCTTGGGGATCCCTGTACTGAGAGGAGGTTGTTTTTAAACAGTCAAGAGCTTGTAGTGCTTTAGTCCTTGTGTCCAAAGGGGCTGAAGGGATTTGGATATGCAAATCCAAATGAATTTAAATGGGAATTGGGCCTCTAGCCACCTCTGACAATTTCTGCCTCACCTTCTGCAGCAAAAAAAATTGAAGTTGTCTGATGTGAAAGAAAATAGAAGAGAAAGGAATGAAACAGGAGGGAAAAACTACCTGTTTGAGTAACATTAGTAGATCATTCTAAATCTGCAGCTGCCAAATTGTGACTACTACTAATACAAGTAGTAAGGGACACAGTGAAACTACATAATTGTGACTATATGGTACATGAGACCCTTTGAAATAATTTTCTCTTCTTTAAACACTTGTCTCAGACTTCTGAGAAGCACACTTTGATGTCATTTGCCCAGATTTCTCATGGTGCTGCCTGTAAATGGGTAGACACACAAAGACAAACAAATAACTTGAAAGCCACAAATATTTATTTACATGTTGAAAGATATTGTTCAACATGTCGGATCATAGCACTCTTAAATACTTGATCCCCCATTCCAAGTTCTTAGTATTTATTTGCAGCCACAGGCATGCAAGTCTGTTAGTTCCTCTGTTTATTCCATGCAAAAGGGCAAAGCAGCTTTAAAGAAAAAAAATGGTTGTCGGTCCCTGTCCAAGTACAAGGACATGGCCCCCTATCCTCTTGGGTCCTGAGCATTCTAAACTCCTACTGACTTTAAATGCAGTTGAGGATATGCAGTACTCTGTAATATAGGCTGCTGTTGGCTGGCTTGGAGATCCACTGTGGTGGGAAATGTACACAAAATAACCTTATCCCACCCCTCCTGCCCAAAGACAGCTCGGGGCAGCGAACAACACAATTTTTTTTTAACAATAACTTTCATTTTTCCCCCTTGGTGGTCCTCTGTGAGGTGGTAGTCTTTCTCCAGTGAGAGAGGTTCATAGAATTCAGGAACAGTAATATAATGTGGATGCAATAAAACCAAGGCTTAAAAAGCTAAAATAAAAGAGAAATGCGTGCAAGCATATAATTAATTACCTGTAAAGTCATAAATGATTTAAGTCTTGAGTACTGTAGGGGCTGACTCTCTTTTGTGGGGGATAGTTACACTTGATATCAGCTGAGGCAGATGAAGATTTCCTTGTTTCAATTTTGAAATTCAGGCATCTGTTTCCATAGTTTGGTTGTGTTTCAGTTTCCAGTTTGTACATTTTTGGTATAGAACTAAAAATGACTGTTGAAAGAGCATGCTACTACATTGTTATTGAGATGATGCACATCAGCCAGGAAATTAAGAGTTTGTTCCACAAGAGAAAATGCTACATTATGTGGAGGTTATACTTGAATTGATGTGCCTGCAGTCTGGCCAAATAACAGCTGCTGCTGTTGGTCCCATAACCTTTAACTCCCATAATGATTGTACAGGGTCAGGTACATTGTTGGTGCTATATAAATAATAACTACTACTATTACATTGTAATTTTCTACTTTAGTGATTTAGGAATTGCTCCTACTGGATCAGCTCAGCTTTCCGTGTTGATTGGTATCCTATCTCCAACTGTAGCCGCCAGTACCAGATGCCTCCAAGAAAACTGTAATATTGGTGTTTTTAGACAGACAGCAGCCCCACCTCTGCTCTGCCACATGCCCGAGTGACCCGTCCGTTTAAAGGCGGGCCATCAAATGTGCAGGCAGAGCAGGCCGTCTTTGCTCCACTCCATCCCCTCCAGCTCTTGAAGATCCAAGCACGCCTCTAGCGGAGCGGGCCGCCCAAACCCAGGGCACTGGTCCATGGTAGAGCTGCTGCCTGTCTGCTTGGTGGTCAGCCACTACAGCCCCACCCTCAGCCAGGAGTTGCCCCAGACAACACCAGAGAGTTGCAGGTGGCAGCCAAGAGCATCAGGCGATCTGCTAGCAACTCTATCGTGTGGGGAAGGGGGCGTTGTGGCAGCCACCAGGTCTGTTTAAATCCAGCTCAGGGGGAGGAGGGTTATACACATCTGTTTCCAAGGAAAGAGAGGAGAAGAAAAACCCACTCCACCCCCATTTTAAAAAGAAAAGCTATTATGAGCTATCTGCGGCTTAAAGGATAATTATAAAGCATAGTCCTGAAGATATGCGATATGTTTTTCCTTTTAACTTTCATCATCAATCAGTGAAATAAGTTTGAGATGTGCCTGTTAAGCTGCTGCTCATGGAAGAAATTAGCAATTCCTGAAAGAAGAGCAGCGAAGTTTTTGATTTTGTTTTGTAGTACATTGTAAGATAATTGGAGAGAGGAATTTGCCACAGAGACAGGAGGGGGGAAAAGTATGGATGAAGCATTTCATCTAGGATCCTTGATCATACATAAAAGATTAGCTACAAGCAGTGAGCAAAGCTTGCCTCTTCCTGCTTGCTGTTGTGGCTTCTTCTTGGTAACCTCCTTCTCCCCTCCAGGTTGTTTTGGGGCCATTAAATAATGCTGTCGCTCCTCTGGTGTCTAATAAAATAAATGTTGCTAGTTCACAGAAAAAGCAACAGTACAACTTGGTGCTGAAGATCTGAAAGGCTTATATAAGCCCTGTTCCACTAGCAAGTAAAAATTCATGAAGTTAGTGATCCTAGATCAGGGTTGGTGGCCATTGCATTATGGCAACTGGGTGTAACACAATCACAGTAGTTGTGAAAATGCAGCATTTCTCGCTCGTTAGGATATCTGTGCAGTAGGTGTTGCCTTTCCTGAGAATAATTTTTGTATATGATACATAGTGTTCTCAGTATGCTTCAAGGAATCTCTTGGGGTGGCACAAGGAATAGCCCGTAACAAAAGTAAAGCACCGAGGAGAAGTTTGAAGGAAGAATTGGGAAAGAGAATAGGGAAGTGTTTATAAAGCCAATAAAAATATCAGTCTGTTAGCCAGTCAACACCCAATATGTCTGAAGTTGGTCAACCTCCTAGGTCTCTGTGGCCTGGGAATATAGATCTAAAGCTAACAGTCCTGAGAGCCTTGCTTTTCCCTGGGCTTGTTTTATCCCTTTTACAGCTATGACACAGGTTAGGTTGTTTTCACACATTACTGGGGGGGGGGAGGGAAACTTCCATCAGAGCAATTGGGGGCTCTCTGATGATGGGAATTAGTACATGTGAGAATGTACTATTCCACTTTTATGCCATGAATACACTTACGCATGAAAGGGTCCCCCAAATGGTACTTTTACAATGACGGGTGTTCTCGTGGCATAATAGTGCATTCTCATGTGTACTAATTCCCATCAGAATAGTTGCAATTGCTCTGACAGAAGTTTTTCTGCTTCCTCGGGTAATGTGTGAAAGTGGCCATAGACCTCGTTCTATTTCAGAGTAGACTGATACCAACTTGTTCTTCTTAAGTCACCAAATAGCCATTGCTTAATGCCCTTAATTTTGGACCAGGCTTCCACTGGGATTTGTGAAAAACTTTGTATCCCAAGAATAATTCACTCAACCACCCAATCCTCGTTGAATCATTCTGATGTTAAAAATAGCCTCTGTTTAATTTTCCATGCTTCAAAGTTTTCTAAACACAATGTTGTGCACTGCTGTGCTTCTGGGTTCTCCTATTAACTGTTCCCCCTCTGTTTGTAGGAGGAATTTCATTACGGCTGGTGCAGGAGCAGGTATAGCCTCAGTATTCCGTGCACCGCTGGGGGGACTCTTGTTTACACTGGAAGAGGTGGCCTCCTTCTGGAACATTAAACTGGCCTGGCAAACCTTCTTCTGCTGCTTGATGGCTGCCTTCACTACAGACTTGCTCTCCTCTTCTCTCTATGGGTTTGTGTACCGGGGTCAATTTGGATTCTTCAAAGCAGAGAAAAGAATTTTATTTTGGGTATGTATCAAATGGACTATTTAAACAAGATTTGCAAACTGTATGGCAAATGCCCATGCCTCAGCAACTTGTAAAGGAGTATTCCATTTTTAGCACAGTGGGGGAACAGTCTTATTCCCTTTGACTGCGTTTAGCCCGTCCAGGCTCTGTGTGCAATAGAAGTCATTTCTCCTACTCCTGAATTTCATATAGAGAGAGACTTTATATACTATATGCAAACACTACAGATTCATTGGGTACTTTCAGACATGATGCTAACCACCCTTTAATCACCCTTGGTGGTTAGTTATTGCATGTTGCAGGGCTGCATAGGGCACCAAAACAGCCCTGTAACATGCATAAATAACCACCAAGGGTGTTTAAAGGGTGGTTAGCGTCATGTCTGAAAGAACCCATTGACTACCCATGGCAACAACATCCTTCCAGTCGAATGACTTGGCCATAGGCTCTTAGCCTGCCAATTGCCTAGGCTAAGTTTATACTCCAGAAGCTTACAAACATTAGCAGCAGCAACCCAGTGACACCTGGAAAAAAAGTTTGAGATGAGAGCGGGGGTGGGTGGGGGGTNGGGGGGGTGGGTGGGGGGTGGGGTGGGGTGGGGAAGAGTCTTTTTCTCTTCTCTGACCTTTTTTTCCCAATCTTCTTTTCTCTTCTCTGCCCTTGTTTCTCTGCTTTCTCCTCCATTCTGCCTTAATTTTTTTCTCCCAAACTTTATATTAGGCTGTTGGGTTCCATGTGGGTTGCAGCGAAGCTTAATTCAGTTACTATTTTTGCTGAACTTACATTAGACTGAAACAACATAAGCACCTTGGTACACGTCTGCATATAGTTTATTTCCCATAAGTATGAATAAGGATGAGAATTGCTTTCCTGGTAATTAATAGGCAGTGTTAATAAAATGGACAAAACAATTACTCCCAAACCTCTTTTTCTTCCCTTGGGGATCCCTGTACTGAGAGGAGGTTGTTTTTAAACAGTCAAGAGCTTGTAGTGCTTTAGTCCTTGTGTCCAAAGGGGCTGAAGGGATTTGGATATGCAAATCCAAATGAATTTAAATGGGAATTGGGCCTCTAGCCACCTCTGACAATTTCTGCCTCACCTTCTGCAGCAAAAAAAATTGAAGTTGTCTGATGTGAAAGAAAATAGAAGAGAAAGGAATGAAACAGGAGGGAAAAACTACCTGTTTGAGTAACATTAGTAGATCATTCTAAATCTGCAGCTGCCAAATTGTGACTACTACTAATACAAGTAGTAAGGGACACAGTGAAACTACATAATTGTGACTATATGGTACATGAGACCCTTTGAAATAATTTTCTCTTCTTTAAACACTTGTCTCAGACTTCTGAGAAGCACACTTTGATGTCATTTGCCCAGATTTCTCATGGTGCTGCCTGTAAATGGGTAGACACACAAAGACAAACAAATAACTTGAAAGCCACAAATATTTATTTACATGTTGAAAGATATTGTTCAACATGTCGGATCATAGCACTCTTAAATACTTGATCCCCCATTCCAAGTTCTTAGTATTTATTTGCAGCCACAGGCATGCAAGTCTGTTAGTTCCTCTGTTTATTCCATGCAAAAGGGCAAAGCAGCTTTAAAGAAAAAAAATGGTTGTCGGTCCCTGTCCAAGTACAAGGACATGGCCCCCTATCCTCTTGGGTCCTGAGCATTCTAAACTCCTACTGACTTTAAATGCAGTTGAGGATATGCAGTACTCTGTAATATAGGCTGCTGTTGGCTGGCTTGGAGATCCACTGTGGTGGGAAATGTACACAAAATAACCTTATCCCACCCCTCCTGCCCAAAGACAGCTCGGGGCAGCGAACAACACAATTTTTTTTTAACAATAACTTTCATTTTTCCCCCTTGGTGGTCCTCTGTGAGGTGGTAGTCTTTCTCCAGTGAGAGAGGTTCATAGAATTCAGGAACAGTAATATAATGTGGATGCAATAAAACCAAGGCTTAAAAAGCTAAAATAAAAGAGAAATGCGTGCAAGCATATAATTAATTACCTGTAAAGTCATAAATGATTTAAGTCTTGAGTACTGTAGGGGCTGACTCTCTTTTGTGGGGGATAGTTACACTTGATATCAGCTGAGGCAGATGAAGATTTCCTTGTTTCAATTTTGAAATTCAGGCATCTGTTTCCATAGTTTGGTTGTGTTTCAGTTTCCAGTTTGTACATTTTTGGTATAGAACTAAAAATGACTGTTGAAAGAGCATGCTACTACATTGTTATTGAGATGATGCACATCAGCCAGGAAATTAAGAGTTTGTTCCACAAGAGAAAATGCTACATTATGTGGAGGTTATACTTGAATTGATGTGCCTGCAGTCTGGCCAAATAACAGCTGCTGCTGTTGGTCCCATAACCTTTAACTCCCATAATGATTGTACAGGGTCAGGTACATTGTTGGTGCTATATAAATAATAACTACTACTATTACATTGTAATTTTCTACTTTAGTGATTTAGGAATTGCTCCTACTGGATCAGCTCAGCTTTCCGTGTTGATTGGTATCCTATCTCCAACTGTAGCCGCCAGTACCAGATGCCTCCAAGAAAACTGTAATATTGGTGTTTTTAGACAGACAGCAGCCCCACCTCTGCTCTGCCACATGCCCGAGTGACCCGTCCGTTTAAAGGCGGGCCATCAAATGTGCAGGCAGAGCAGGCCGTCTTTGCTCCACTCCATCCCCTCCAGCTCTTGAAGATCCAAGCACGCCTCTAGCGGAGCGGGCCGCCCAAACCCAGGGCACTGGTCCATGGTAGAGCTGCTGCCTGTCTGCTTGGTGGTCAGCCACTACAGCCCCACCCTCAGCCAGGAGTTGCCCCAGACAACACCAGAGAGTTGCAGGTGGCAGCCAAGAGCATCAGGCGATCTGCTCGCAACTCTATCGTGTGGGGAAGGGGGCGTTGTGGCAGCCACCGGGTCTGTTTAAATCCAGCTCAGGGGGAGGAGGGGTTGCAAACGGGCAGATGTGGGGGGTGCACCCCCGGATCAGACCTGGGGATGGCTAGGCTCCTGTCTGTCGGAAAACACCCATTGCCTCAGTGGATGACAATGCAGGAACCTGTCTGTCTGGGAAGTATTTGCCTACTTCCAAGTGGTTAATGGCTGGATAATGTCCTGAAACACACGAGATTTTTGTTTCTTAATTAATGAATGTTTCACCTATTCAGCATTCACTGTAGTACTGGATATAGTCTTATGAATATCTAATCTTATGTTGAATCCTATTAAACTGTGGCTTCAAAAATGTTTTTGATAGTGAGCTCTGTGGTTAAATACAGATCTCATTAGTGGCAAGCAGTGAGCAGCACCCATCGGTTCTCTGGAGGGAAACCGTTGCAAAAGCAGGGCTGGGATTTCAGAGCAGTGGGAAGACCTGTAATCCATTTGTGCTCCCCTTATTTAGCAGCCAGAAAATATGCACTTTTCCCCTTGGTATGCAGTAGCAGAATTAACTCCTATTTTTTTGCTGTCCCTCATGACGCCAAGTTGTTTCTCCCTATGTCTTGTACTCTTTCTGATGAATTGTTTGGAATCTGTTCCTGTTTAGGGTTTGCTAGGATTCCCCTTTGTATAAATCGGGCAAAGTTTTGCTCCAGAGATGGCTCGACTAAGTTTGAGCTAGTGCAGCGGCTTGAGGTGTGCACTGAGACACATTTTAAAGTACCTTTTCCATTACTGTATTTGAAATTAAACTCTGACACAAGAACTACCCCATAAGCGTTTGAGTGGGATTTAAGTGGCATGGAGGCCTTATGCTAGCCTTTTGTGCCAATGTGAATTTCACATTTATAGTCTTTTTAATTCCTTTTGTTGCTGTCCTGATATCTAATACCTTTCTATTGCTGTGTTATATGAATTAATTCCTGACCATGCTGTGTTTTACACCCCAAACAAATTAGTTAGCATGTAGCACAGTGGGGGGTTTTACATTCTGCCATAAAATGTTGAAGCAGTATATATTGAATATACATAGCCTTTAACAAAACAAACTGAAGGCTTGACCCAGTATAAACCACCACCAGCAGCACACTGTAATAGCCACACATGAGAGCATGGAGGATTATGGTAACTGTTGCTTTGAATAATATTTGTAGTCCTTTACAAGCTCATTTTAGAGGATTTTCAAAAAAGGCAGTGGATTCTGGCTCCTTACATCCCCTTTTAATGCCCCCAGAGGAAAACCTGGATAGAATTACTACCAACCTGACTTTTGCTGGGGTTCAACAGTTTTTGGCTCTCCAGCTGGTCCAGATAACCAGAAATATTTTCACTTCAGTTAGCATTGAGCTCAAGGGAAATTTCATTTCTTTCATGTTTCATGGCAGTAACCAACACAATTTACAGTGAATAAACTCTGAGCAGAAAGCTCGTGGGTTATGTTCCTCAAGAAAAATATTTGTTTTCTTTAGTTTCATTCTAGCCAGGATAACATTATAAGAGAATTTATTACACTCCAGCTCTGTGATTCTCCAAAGTGTAGGATTTTTAGGAAGCTTGACATTATTTATAGCCATTTAGACTAGTGGATTATTTGCAAGATAAAGCTCATTGGTGCAGGAGACTGAGCTTTCTTGGGAGTCAGGCCAAAATTGTGGAGCTAAGTCAGGAGCTAAGGATGACCACCATCCACCTCACCACCACTTGTTCCAAATGCAAAGCCCACTTGCCCACCCTTGCCCTTTGCTAATATTAGCAACGTGTAGCTCAGCTACACTAGAGATATTAAATCTAATATCTCAAAAGTGGCAAAATGTTCCCACGTAATTTCATACTGGGGAGAGAAAGGTGACAAGAAAAAAGTGTGTGCAGCAGGCTTAATGCACCTCTGGAAGGAGTTGGGTACTATGGTGGTTAGGACAAGTATGAACAATGGAATTCTTTTTTGCTCCAGATTTAGCAATTGCCTTTACAGTTCCACTTGGTTTGGAAACTAGTTATTTAAACAGCTGGATTGGAGTAGCCTGATTCTCTGCTACAGTGTGATTGGGTTGGTTACAAAATTGTTGTTGTTAACCAGTGTCAGGAATCAGAATCTCCAGTCCAAGAACCCAGATTCTCCAGGCTCCTCAAATGGGCAATTGCCATTTTGCCGCATTATTGTCCTTTAAGCGCAGAGATGCTCTGGTCATGAAGCAATGTAACATCCCTGCACAGACCTGCCTTGCCCAGGATCCAGATTGGCCAGAGCGGGCCATGTATGCTTTGAGTCGGAGGCAGCCACCAGCCATCAGTCTGGAACCTTTAGGGCTAGGATGACCGTCAGAATGTTCAAAGTGGCTCTTGTGTTCTTGAGACTGATGCCTGCCTCTCTTTTCCATGCCACAGTCCTTGCCTGATCTTTGCTTCTTCCTCCCTCTCTCCTGCTTCTGCCTTTGCTCCTGGACTGGCCACTTGGTACTGTACCATGCTTTGGCCACTAACCTGTTCCAAATCACCCCCTGAACCTGATACAGCAAGTACTACTCAGTCTTTGGACTCTGACCTGATTGCCAGAGTCACATATGCCTTTGAAACTGATCCTGGACAGAGCCTCAACGTTTTGTCCCTGTCTTTGGTCTGGGATGACAATCCCAAAGTGTTCACAGGGACTTTTGCATTCTAGCATGGTGCAATCCCCAGAGTTTAGGAGCCACTTACCCTACTCCTAATCATTTCTATAGCACTACTAAACATATGCAGCATGCTAGTAACAGAAGGTCCCTGGCCAGTGGGCTTACAATCAAAAATGGACAAGGGTGACGTGAACACAGGGAAAGGCGCACACACACATGCATATGTTTCCATTTTACAGATGGGGAACTGAGGCTAAGAGATGGTGACTTGCCCAAGGCCACCCAGTGAGTTCATGGCTAGAGTGGGATTTGAACCCTGGCTTCCCAGGTTCAAGTCCAATTTAAAAACAAGCCCTTTTAAAAACCCTGATTTTAAGAAGGTCTGATTTCTCCTTGTTTAATACAAGTTGTTGCAGGGTAACATGCAATTTGCTGAGTGTTGTGTGAATGCCTGGTCAGTACCTTGTGGGAAAAGATAGTTACCTTTTGGGTAATTCTTGTATGAACAAGTCCTCAATCATAGCAGACTGCCACCAAGATTTCTGCCTTATTGACTGTTCCTGCTCTAGGAGAGAGGGGGCATAAGAAAGAGTTGGTCAAATTAAGTTGAAGACTCAGTACCCCAAGTCTTTTCCAATCCTGTAAAAAGAACAGGCTGATTGGGCTGTGTCATGGTGTTGTGAAAGGCTGTACTTCTGGCCCTGATTTTGTAACGTGCTGAGAAGGCATCTGGCACCTCACAGGAACCAGACTGAAGTCAATGGTTGTGTCCCATAAACTGCAAGGAAAGATCTGCTTTTTATAAAGTTAGTTTCTGCTTATTTGTCAAGCTGTTGTATCAAGTTTCACTTAGCAAAGTAGCTGCTATATTTCAAATCACTGGCAGAATTCTCAGGACATGTTGTCTCTCTCCTTCAATCCAGGTTAAGAACTTGCTGGATATGAGCGTCCTGGCCTTCGTTCCAGCCATTATCCTTGGAATACTTGGGGGCCTTTTAGGAGCTCTCTTTGTTTTCCTGAATATAAAGATTAATGAATTACGTACATGGTTCTTCAGCACAATTCCAAAAACCTCCCTCCAAAAAACAGCCAAGCTTTTGGAATCCATGCTTATTCTTGTAAGTAAATAGAGTTGTCTGAAATCATACTTACCAGAGCTAAAGTAAGAATGAGGACATGTCCAAGGATGGCTTAATGGATGACATGAAACTGAGCTGCTGGTACAAAATTGACACAAGTAATATTTATTGATCCAAGGGGACTCCAAAGTAATGAGTGTTAAATGTGACGCTGGCCTGCTGTAGCCAGCTTGGACCTGCTTTGGCCCGCGGGCTACTGTCACGTTTGTTGGGGGCACACCAGATGTTTGCCCTGAAGTTTCCCTGGGAATGTTGGCGGCTAGCCCAGGCTGTGGTCCCAGAAACCTTTGGGGTTGCAGCCTGGCCTAGCTGCTAACACGCCTGGGAAACAGCCTTCCTGACTGGGCTACAGCAGGCTATCATGTGTGGCAGGCAGCCCACCATTCCCAGCCTAGTCTGGAGTGAACCCCATGATGGGCAGTCGCCATGGCAGAACTGCAGCGACTTCCCTGGTCGTGGGCAGGAAGCGGTTATTGGCTGCTGCAGCTTCATGTTTCCATGGTGTCTATGGTTGTGTGTCATGATAGAGGGTAAGCAGTTGGTTAGGACTTGGGGTGGATGGTGTTGTCGAGGGTGTGGGGAGTGGAAACAGCTGCCCCTTTGAGTTGTGTCTGCGGGGCTGGTCTTTGGTAGTGTGTGTGCATGGAGGCTGCCTGTGTGGTCATGGTGGCCACCACCCTGGGAGCTGCCCATTAGAATCCCTCCCCACCTGCTCCATGTGCATGGCTTCTCCCCAACTGTGTCACTCAGCAGCCAGACCCCCCTCAAGCCATGCTCATTTAAAAACACCCTTAGTACAAATAAGAGACTGGAGACAGAAATGTTTAAGAGGGGGGAATGAAGGGGAGGATCCAGATCATAGAGCTATGCTATGGGTCCATTGATCCCTGAGTGCATGCCTTAATCTCCAGACCCTCCTTGAGCCTTCACTTTCAGTGTTTGAGGGTAGGCACTGTGTTCATGGGCCAAATCCAGGAACTGGGCAAATAAAAACCAGCCATGGGCCAAATTTGTCCCAGAAACTAGAGGTTCCCCAACCCTGCTCTGTCCTTTTTGCCTAGTGTAGTTCTCGGTTGTAGGACCTCAAAAAGTATGTGTAGCTCAGTTGCAGTCCATGTTTTTGTATGTGCATGTGTGTTTCTGTTACACTGACAATTTATAAATATGGAATTAGATGCTAAGTGGCGTGTTTAATTTTTAAGATGACTGTTTTATGCAAACTTTTCACTGTAGTTAATACAAGAAAGGCAAAGCAAGAAGTGAATTTCTATTCACATTACACCTGCTTTTCTATAGATCTATAAGGTCCTGGTCAGCTCAGAGTCCTTGTCTTATCATCTCTTTGTCAAAACCAGGAAAGATAGTAATGATTTAATTTGACAAGGAGCCATATGATGTGGGTTTTTTTAAAATTGCTGTCGGGTAGTTAAAAGAATCTGTCACCATGACTTTGAATTAACCCAAAATAACTTTGCATAAGCAGATCTACATTTAAACTTGGAAAGATACCTCAATGGTATCTCCCACTCTCTCAAGATAACCCAGAGTCCTTTCTCTTTGACAGGAATTGAATTTCCTATTCTCCAGCCCATAGGATGGGGGTGGCTGTTTTTAATAAGAACTCTCCTGACCCTTTGCACGCACTTGCTTCTTCACAATTGGGTCATCTTTCCCCACAAGAAGGAAATCACAATGCAGATTGTGTCTTGCCAAGAATCTCGGAAGCCTATCTTTCTTTCTTCTATTTTTAAAATCATGATGACTAATTATGCATTTTCAAGAGCTTTGGAGTTGCCCTGGGTTAGGTGAATATTTTCAGGATGCCCTTTTAAAATGGTTGAAACACTAAAAAGTTACTTGAGGGAATTAAACAAAGCAACCTCCCTCCCCCCCACCAACCAACATTGCATTGCGCTAAAATTTGTACTAGCAATAGAGACAGACTGCCATAAGAATTCCTGTAGTGGCTAGTGGTTTTCAAGCAGTGTGCTAGGAAACATTCATATGGCTCAGCAGATTGTTAGGTGTGGCCTGAAAATTTAGGTGAATTACAATTGCTCAGTGAACTGTGTCTCTTCAAGACCCTGCTGCAACTGTTACGCTAAATAAAATAATACGTGATATTGTAGGTGTAATTTAATGAAGGTGGATATTAATTGCACTGTGTTGTTTTCTTTCATCATACTAAAACCTCATATGTGCAGCTAAAGCCAAACCTGATTTTGAATCTGTTTGCCAAAACAGATCCAGATCTTGCACAATTGAAACCGTTTCCATTTTCACCTGCCTGCACATTTGAGGTTTAGCCCACGGACATGTCACTGGGATTGCCTGTTTAAACAAAGTAGCCAACGAAGAAGTAGCCAAGGGGTGGCTAGACTAGTGCTTGTGATCAACCTGATTCAGGGAGCGTCAATCTCAAACAGTCTACCAGGATCCCTCCTGCTGGATACAGTGTCTAGGCTAGGACCTCTCCCACTGGCTTTCAACTCTAGGGCAACTAGTTTCAGGAACGGAAGGGATCAGTCCCCTTTGGAGAGAGTCTTTCTGGTTATACTGATCCTGCTGTCTTTGCCAGAGGCAGTCTCTGAAAGGATGGTCCCCTTACCCACACCATGATCTACTGGAGACTGGCTTATGATCTACTTGTAGGTCATGATCTTGGCCACCCCCGTCACTGCCATATTAATGCATCTCAGAGAGAACTAGCAGAAATACTTAGTTTGGGGGTCTCTTCATTAGAACGGCTTCAGTGTCTTGTCTAAGAGCGGTCTTTGTGTCTGTGCTGTATTTTTTTGTAATTTTTTTTTAATAGCCTCACATGGTTACCAGTTTAGTTCCACATACAGGAGAGACAAGTGGCATGTGGGAGAGATCTTTAACTCAACCAACTTCTGTTCATGAGGGTATGCAAACTTCACAAAGTTTGAAACCTGGCATACCCTCACCAACAGAAATTGGGCTTGTAGAAGTATCACCGTAATTATATTGTAGACATTTGCGAGGTCGTTGTTTCAGTGGTTGAATTGACTCTTGGGGTCTTCATGGATGCAGGGGTTTACCTGCTTGGGCCTGTTTGAAGGGTTAAGGCTAGAGCTGCAGTCAATAGCACACTTGCTATTTGTGGGTAGTACCTGTGTTACCTGGCCTCCCTATCGGGTGCCTGGATACCCCCCGAAATGCGGGTGTTTTCAGGGCACCCTGGGAAGCTCGGGAATCGGATCCTAGCTCCTCCCCGCACCTACGTGCTCTCCAGGCTGACTCACCTGCTTGGCTGCTGCTTCGTCCTGGCTGCTGTTCTTGATTGGCTTTTCTGAGGGGGGGAGGGGGAAGCAAGAAACAGCATGCCACAGTCCCCATAGCTGGGGTGCGTGTGGGTTGTATGTGGATTGTACATGCAATACATTCAGTAAGACTGAAGGCATTGTGTGCACTCCCGCTGTGGGGACTGTGGGGCACTGGAAGAGGCCTCCTTGCTCCCCCCGCTCAGAAAAACTGAGTAGGAAGGCCCCAGCTCAGCTGAGCAGTGGCCAGGAGTAGCAGCAGCAGTGATTGGGTGAGTCAGTCAGCTCGGGGACCAGCCTGGGCGCACAGCTAGCAGTTTAGTTGCATTCGGGCACTCAGGTTTGACAGGATCAAGTCGGGCATCCCAGGTTTGATGGGGTGCCTGTTTTGCAGGTGCCCAGTTGCACCTCTAGTTGAGGCTTTAAGAGACCAGAATGTTATTCTGTGAGGATTTCTTGGGTATATCCTGGGGGGCATTTTTTGTGTTAGCTATTAATGTGGGTGCTAATGCTTCTTGATCATTGACATTTTCTACTTCTCTGTTTCTAATTTCCATGCCAATTGGGCACTTAAATCCTCTGCAGGTGTCTACAGTCACTGCTACAGTCTACTTGCCATATTTCTTTTCCTGCACTCCAGTTACGAGTCTGACAAACGTCCAGCCAGAAAACAAGTCTGAGAAGTAAGTAGTGAGAGAGACATTTATGTGAATGCTATTTATTCACACGCTCCTTCCATCAGTATCTAGTAGGGTTGTGAACTTGGATTTGAATTTGATCTGCAACTGCTCGTAATGGGCCATTACGGATCAATCCTTACCAAACCGCAACATGCCTGTTGCAATTCGGTTCTTATGTACAGAAAAAAATAGTAATAAAAGAATTGCTGCACATGTGCAAAGTGGCTGCTAGACCATTCTGCGCATGCACACCCTTTTCCAAACTGGCAATGGCAGTGTTGCCGCCATTTTGGAAAAGGGCAGCCCGTCTGTGCATGCATGGTGGCTGTTTTGCCGGCCAGGAGAAACATAAGACATGGGGTGGGGGTGTCTGTCCTGTCCATCCATCCTGGGAAAGAGCCTCCTGTGAAGGGGTGTGTCTGAGTAACAGAGATTGAAAGCTGGAAGACTTTTGCTTGCTTGGCCTCAGAAAGCTGATTACAGAGACTGTGTGCTTGTAGACTTGAGGCTGCTTGATTAACGAGATCTGCTTAAAGGATAAATGTTGGTTTGTTTTACTCAGCTAAAAGTTAGAGTGCTGGGCTATAGAAAAGGCACTTCTGAGTGGCAGAAAGGAGAGGTGGCTTAAGGAGTGTAGGTTTACATTCATATTTTAAGTTTATTGAATTTATTGCAGAATTATTTCCAGCAAATTTTCACTGGATTGCAGACATGAACTTGGTACAATTACTCTGTTGAAATGTGCTACCTCTTAATAGATTTAGTTCATATGTGAAACATTATTTGACACCTACTATGGCATCGAATGCCTTCAAAAGAAACTCGGGCATGTATATACACTGCAAATTCAAAAGGACTATTTGATCTGTATTACGTGACTTGGCTCCCAAAGTTCTGCCTGTTTGACCTCCATTTTGAGACTCACATAGGCCACTTTTTAAACGAGGCTCTTAAAAGCACCTCCTGAGCCCCGCTTTCAGAGGAAAGCCATTTACACGCTCCCCGCGCTACTGGAAGTGACGTGCTGCCTGTTCTCGGCAGTGGTGGTGGCTGGAAATGCGGGGCTTTGAAGAGGCGTGTTCTGAAAGTCTCACTCTTCAAAGCCCCGCATTTCCAGCCGCTGCTGAGAACGGGCAGCACGTCACTTCTGTTAGCGTGGGGAGCATGTAAACACTCCCCACATGGCTTTCCTCTCAACACGGGGCTCAGGAGACGCTTCTAAGAGCCTCGTTTGAAAGTGGCCTGAATCAGGGACCTGTGTCCACAGCATTTCCCCCATTTCAGGAAATGGGGAAAGCACAGTAAACGCAGATCCTTGCATATCATTCCATGACCCAACCAGCACCAAAACACATGCAAGGTATTCCAGATATCAATGGAGGCGTGACCCTCTCTGCAGCTGGTGTAGTGTCACTTGAGGACTCATCTCACAGTTTGGACAATGCTGATTAAAAAAAACCCACCACAAAGTGTCACTTCCTTAATAATGGGTACGACAGGACTGTGCCACAAGATGGTGCCTGCCATGTAATTGGATCTAAAATGGCCACCACAGGAAGTGGCTTAGTTTGGGGCGTGGCTACTAGTATAAAGAAAGCCAGCCCAGGAAGTAAGAGGACAGCCTGTTCCGGACCAGTGAGGAGAGCACATCTCCTGGAGAGGCTGCCAGAGAAGGTTCCTGATTTGAGTGCCTTGAGAAGAGCCTGGATGTGAGTTGGGGATAGCTAGCCAATGGACTGTATGTGGCTAGGCTACCGGTGATACAATTGACTAGTATGCTGGATAAGACTGACCAGAGGCTTGGTTCCTGGCCTATGGACTGTGTTATAAATAGACTGGTATAGAGCTGGACACAGAGTGAAAATCTTCCTTGGACCTTATCCTGCAACTACTCACCCCACAGTAAAGTGGGGACCCTGCTACAATGGGATTGGCAGATCTGTCTGGGATATTGTCCTCCTACCCAACATCTTGACTAATAAAAACGTTAAGGGCTAACTGCTTGTAAACTGTTGTTCTTCAAAAACAATCTGGTTTTGCTCTAGAGCTCTATAGAAAGAGCATCTGAATCCACAAGTATTTTACATTTTGTGCCTGTCTCTGAATCAAAAACAGTCACGCCGATCCAAGTTGGAGGCTAACACTCTTGGTGCCAACTTTTAGACTGATGCAATTGGCCATAAAAACTCTATCCTGCTGAAACCAGAGAGAACTAAGGAAAATAAATGTTGTGTTGTTATGAACTACAAGGCTATTCATAGAGTGGAGGTGGTGGTAGTGTCCCTGGAGAATTTTCAGGAAACCACAAGAATGAAAGTGGATGGAGTAAAGCTTGCTAGAAGCAGATAACTTCTGAATGGGCTCCATTGATCCATGTCTCATATTCCTGCAGTCCCAGGAAATATAATAGAGAACATTTGGGATGCTCCCACCTGAGCCTAATCTGCAACTCTCAGTGATATTTCCTGGTGAAGCAAATCTTACTGAAATTCTTGGTTTCATATAACACAGAGAATCATGGAATTGTAGGGTTAGAAAGGATCTCAAGGCACATTTTGCCTTGCTCTGTACTTCAAGGAAGGATGCTAAGCTAATTTCATCACCTCTTCCTGCATAGCTAATTCCATCCTAACGCAAGTTGTATTCAAACTTCTGCTGGTTTTAACTAGCATGGCCGTGGGTTTCAGCAGTGCTAACTCTTGGAGCTTATGTCATCTTAGTGCACTATGTGCAATTAATTATGAGTCTGGTGCCATTTAAAAACTGGGAAAAGGAGAGACTGAAGATGTCACTGAGGCTGCACAGAATGATTATTACCAGATGTAACGCTAGCCTCCCTTTTTCAGTTTATGCATATTTACACCATTATGTATGGGTATTCTCAGACGTGACACCACCACCTGTTACCACACTTTCCCCGGCATGACCATGGGTGGTGGTGTCGCGTCTGCTCCCGCCTGCCAGATGTTCACTATGGGTGGGAGCAGAGGTAACTCTGGCCCATCGCAGGACTTAACCCGGGATGGCCTTCCTGGCAGTGCACATCCCAGGTTAAGCCCTGCCACAGTCCAGGGTAGGCTTCCCTCGACCGTGGTAGAGCAGGCCATCACATCTAATGACTCGCTTCACATAACCCCAGCTGGTGGCCCGAGCAGTTCTGGGTGGGTGCGGTGGCCCCATAGGCTGCCGCACTCTGCTGTCAGGGAGGAAGCAGGGCTGTGCTGAGGAGTGTAGTGGGCGGGGCCATGTGGACCCATGTCCGCATGTTCTCTGCCCTCTCCCTGCCCCCTCCACAGCCCCAGCCACTGGAACGTTTGTTCGATGGTCGGGAAGATCCCTCCCAGGGTTCTCACCACAGACAGGGTTTAAGCGTGGCGGCTCACTGTAAAAATCCCCTATATGTAACAGGGCAGAGTGCCTGTGGGCAACTGGTCCTTTAAACCAGGTAGCACAGGCCATTTGTAGGTGCTCTGGGAGCTTCCAGTGCTGCACAGGAGACAGGTCATAGCCTGATGTGTGCACCTGGGTTTGGGCATGGCTGTAGCCAGCCCAGGGCAGAGAAGCCTGAGAAGGCTCAGAACTAGAGAGACAGCAGTAGAAGTAAAGACGGCTTAGCAGGGTGAGGGAACCTGCTAAGAGTGGTAAACCCAAAGGGTTTTGCCTGTACTAAAGGGGTTCTGTTAGGAACAAGGAAGTTGTTTGACTCTGGGAGACCACACAGCAAGATACAGACATTGGGAACCACTGAAGGTGTTTTTAGATGTGAAACACTCCTGGGACATTTCAGGTAAACACACAATTACATGCACGTTGAAATGCTTCTCCACAAAAACTCCTGGATTAGTAAAACCTTGATGGGGGAAGTTTTACTAATCTGTATGTTTTAGGTCCCGCATGTTTCTGATGGGGGAGTGGGCCCGGAGCATCGCACTCTTCCCACCTGCCCCCATCAGCTGTTTGTTGGTGCAGCTGGGGAAAGCGTGTGCTGTTCTGGGGCCCCCTCCCCTTTCCTCCGTCACTTGCAGAAGTAGGCTGTGTATTTTAAAAGCATGCCCTCTATCTCGTGTGTCTGGGGTGTGTGTGGGAGGAATTGTGAGAATTGTTTTAACTCATGAATTTCTCCCCTTGTCTAAGAATGCCTTAATAGTGGCATATTGGGTGTAGAGAGACTTAATATGGTGTGGGACTTTGTAATAAAGACTTTTTGAGAGAGTCCCCAGATTGAGACTTTGAGTGGGGTGCCAATCCTGAGAGGACTTACACCAGACCAAGGGAGCACTGCCACAGTATGTTTGTGCAAACATGCTTTGTGTCACGTGCTCAGTGTCAGCTATGATCCCAGAAAGCATGCTGCTGGCAGACGGTCCAGAGCCCCTGTTACATCTTGAGATGTGTGCCATTCCACTTCCTGAGTGTGGTAATCTGGAAGAACAAATTTACTACATGCGAGTCCTGCACCAAAAGTTGTACCAGCCTTCTATGAGGATTGAGGGACAGTAATATACAGCCGTGAAGGGACCAGTAGCAAGCTGGAGTGGGAAAGAGGAGTAGGGAATGGCCACATGGTTGGTGGGAGCTATTATTGGGGAGCTGGTCCAGTGCACACATGTGCTGTTATGTTTGTATAACCGGCTACCCGATTATGATATTGCCAAATTCAATATGGAAGGTGTTTGCAATATGGTGTTATGTCTGGAGGATCAACGTTACAGTTTCTGACCTGATTTTCAATGAAATTAAGGCTTCACCTTCACTTGCTGCTAAACAGAGATGAAATGGTCCTCTTTGAAAGATAGACAAACTTTTCTGGGTGATATCTAGCAAAGGTCCAGTAGGTAAAGATGGATTTTGTATTGACACTGTGCCTTTTCCTCATCTTTTTAGCATAGCCTTTTTTCCTCTTTAATTTTTAAGTATGAGCCACTTCAAGAAGGAGATTTCAGAATATAATTGTCCACCCAGTATGTCATGGATCCAGCCAGATGGAGTAAAATATTCCAATCAAACCTTTAACCAAGGTAAGGAGGAAAAGTGCTTAATAGTGCCTAGGAATAAACTGTTTGGTCTCCAAATATTTTAGCTGTTGTGCACATTTTCTTCAAAGTGGACTTAGTTTTAGGGATATGTCTGAAGAGCTGAAGCTCCCATTTAAAGTGTGTGAGTTGGGAAATTTTGTGAATTACAGCAATTTTGAGGTTTATGTGGGAGGAAAAGGGAAACTTTCTGAAAGACTAATAAAAGGAAATGCCAAAAAGTTCCTTTCCTTGACTAAAGTACTACTATTTCTCTACATCCAGGTCCACTTACAGGCAAATTTCAGAGTACAAGTACAAATGGCCTTCGTTTGCCTGAGAAGCCTCAGCCCATATGGCAGCCCTGTGTTTTAAGGTGTTTCCACACAGACCTTGTCTACACTAACTGAATCTAGTGCAGATTAGTTTGTCCGTCTGAACGCTGTCAAAGGTGCTTATTAGTGTGGACTAAGAGATAAGTACGGTTCTTATAAAACCCCAACCACTCGGTTTTATAAGAACCGTACTTAAAGTAGTCTGCACTAATGTCTTTGTTTGGTAGGTTACAATTATTTTCTGAGTCATTAGTCTGCACTAAATTGTCGCCGCACCCCCGAAAGAAGACAAGGACACCTTGTATGGGTTTAAACAGCCGCACTCTTTATTAATAACCAAAAAAGGGGAAGGGGTAGCCCTCCCACTTCCCCCTTTGAACTGGGGTCCTATCTATCTACTGTTCCTAACTGTTACCCGGACCATAGGAAGTTCTCGTCCAGCACCCGGCACTATCCGGTCTGCCTGTCGCCCTTCTTTCCCACATCTTCGGGTTAAGCCCGAGGGGAATCCCCCTGTGCCCTACCTTACCCAACTTCATTAACTTACCCCCTACCCTGACCACCGGGTTTCCCCAGGCCGGAGCGGGTTGCTCGTACCTACCCCTTTGCCCCTGGGGGCGGGGGTTTAAACCAACAAGGGTGAGGACACCATAACCTACTGTTTGGTACATGGTCCACCCAGCGGGTCCGGCCACTTGCCTCTCACCCTTGGGCTGGACCATACAGTGGGCCGCACTGAGCGGCCATGCATGGTCTATGTCCATCTCTTAAGGAGATGTTCCTATTCAATACTATACTAACAACTTCAACTTCTAACAATTGGCCTGAACTCAGTCTACCACAAGAGTGCGACAATTCGGCCTACCACCCGCAAATTTGCGTCCTCACCCCTTATTCGAATCAGCAGTTCACTCAGGGAAAGGCAAAAAACCCCTCGCCATTTTGCCAATTTGGCTCAGGGAAAATTCCTTTCTGGTCCTAATGCGCGACCAGTGGTGACTCAGAGTGGTGCCATTTTATAGGGGCGGGTGGGTGGGTGCACGGCAAGCAGCCTGCTCCAAGCCACGCCAACTTTGCCTGCACGTCCTTCTCCCTGCTCCACGCCCAGCCGAATGAGGCGCGCAAGCAGGGAGGCTAAAATGGTGCCCGGGAATCCCGACTCTTGTGAATTCTGACTCTCACGAGAGTCCCGGACACCTTGAATTATGGTTGCCAGGCAACCTCAACTTCCCGTCCAGCTCGCCAGTGGCTGTTCCTACCCCCCTTGTCTCCTTTGTTCCAAGGAGGGAGGGGGCGCTGCCAAACCCCCGCCGTGGCGAACGCGGAGGGGACTTGTCAGTCTAAAAGGCATTGCTATGTTAGTGCGGACTAACGAACACCGTACTTATTTCAAACTAGTGCACATTACTTTGGCAGTCTGAAAATGCCTTTAGTCGTCTTAACCAATTAACAATGACTCTAATTTAATTTTATTCAAGGTTGAAAGATATAACAGCTGCCAAAGTGTGTGTTGAAGGGATTTAACTAAAATTTTTGAATTCCTCTCTCTTTTTCCCCTTGGTCCTTTGAAGCGGCTGCCCTCCTAGCTGAGAATGGTAAGCGAGGAATCCTGTATCTGTTCAAACGTGGGACTCATGAAGAATTTGGGTACAGCTGTCTCATTACAGTTCTGGTATTTTACTTTCTGCTCTCCTGCTGGACGTCGGGTTCTGCTGTTGCCAGTGGACTGGTTATACCTATGCTGTAAGCATCTACGTGTGTGTTAACATTTTGTACACTAAAGGCTTGTGTCTGTGAGGCAGTAATCAGGACTGGAGGTCAAAGTCTGCCAAAAGCAATGCTGTATTTGCTTTTGGTGACTTGTATAGCTGGAAACGAGTCAAGTTACATAGTACATGGTTAGAGAGGAAGAACAAACTTATTGAAAGGATGC
Source organism: Sphenodon punctatus (assembly GCA_003113815.1). Taxonomy (NCBI): domain Eukaryota; kingdom Metazoa; phylum Chordata; class Lepidosauria; order Sphenodontia; family Sphenodontidae; genus Sphenodon; species Sphenodon punctatus. The sequence goes on along the minus strand of QEPC01001916.1, from coordinate 1,069,236 downwards.
ACTATAATAAAAAACCACCCCTTTATTTGAAAACTCCATAGAGTTCTATAGAGTGGTGCTATAGAGACCAAAACAGGGTGTAGAGTGCAGCCTGTTGTTATTACTTGGAGCTCTTGACAAGTATATCTGCCATATTTTGTATGTTCCGGCCATCCCTTTCACTCAGAGAAAGAACATTTTCAGACAAGCATGAAAATCGCGGAGGTTTGTAATCTCCTGTGATCATTCCTTTCACACAATAAAGAAGGTGGTACTGGGGATCATGAGATTGCAATGTCACATCCGCAAGGGAAACTCCTGTGAGAACTGCAATCTGGTTGTTTTTAAGACATGCACGATGAGCAATTAATTCATGCAAGTCTCACAGGAGTTTTCAAATGCGCATTTGGAAACCCTTGATATCTAAGGTTTATGGATGTGCGTTAACATGCAGACAATTCTGAAAGACTCATGGGAGAGTAGTTTACACATGCAGGTAATTCAGAGGGTTTATTGCACTCCCATGTTTATTTTAATTTTATTTATTTTCTAAATTTATACCCTGTCCCTCCTGAAAACAGCTCGGGGCGGCTTCCAACAATAAAAAATATACATGTAAAATATATAAAACTATTTAAAATACTTCAAAGTACAGTTCAAATATTAAAACAGGGCCTGGGAAACAATTAAACATTAAAACAATAAATAGTGGAGGGTAGATAAAAAACCTCTAACCCACCCACCCCCTCCCCAAAGGCCTGGGCAAACAGCCAGGTTTTAAAGCTTCGCTGGAATGTCAACAGGCTTGGGGCCAGGGTGAGCTTCCTCCAGAAGGGAGTTCCAAAGGCGCGGCCTGGCCACTGAGAATGCCCTCTCCATTGTGGCCCCCTGCTTTACGTGGGAGACCTCCAGGAAGGCACCCCCGGCAGACCAAAGGAGCCGCTCTGGGGCGCAGAGGGTGAGGCGGTCCCTGAGGTACGAGGGGCCCAGACCATAAAGGGCCTTGTAGATCAACACCAAAACCTTGAACCT